>JADBJO010006545.1:122500-127500 GCA_016801955.1 Conus betulinus
TGTGTAATCGTCATTTTTCCGCCATCCTAGCTTGACACAATATTCAATTCATACGGCCTGGTGTTTTTTTATGTCTGTCAGCTTTATACTGGAGTCATGTGCCACTTCCAAGTTGTTAAGTCCAGAGTGATTGGATTAACTGCTAGTGTTTGAAAGCATAAGTGTTTGTGTGAGTATGAATTTCTGTAAGTGTGATGCATGTATATATGCACATTGATGTTTATGTATGTCATTGTGGACAAGTTGTGCATCTCTCATACTTTCTTGGGATGGATGTGTGGTGTATTTGTTAGTCTTTTCAGCAAAATTGCCATAAAACTGTTAACTTGTTCGACCCACTGACCAGCTCCCAACACCAACACCTGGGCAATGCTTGGGAAATGGAACAGATGTACTCAAAGTGAAATAACTCCAAAACAGTGGAACTAACAGTTACCGAATTCGACATGCCTGAAAATATAGTATGTGTTTAAAACGTGTAAAAGCTTTGAAGTCTCTGGACCTAAACTGACACTGCCACTTACATTTAAACATGGAGCTATGTACAAAAATGAAACAATGTTTCAGTTTATCAAAACATGGCAGGTCCCAGGTTTTTCGTAATATTGCACAGTATTTTAATATGTTGCAAAATGATTAATTTTGTTGTAACTGTCACATCTTGGTTTCGAGATATTAAAGATTTTAAATTCCAAATACTAATGAAGTGCCCAGCTTGTCATGTTAAAAAATGAAATAATGTTTGAGTTTGGCAAAGCACTGTAGGTCAAAAGTTGCATAATGTTATAGTATTGCAATATGTTACAAAACGATTAATTTTGTGAGAACTGTCATGTCTTGGTAGACAAGTCTTGGAGATATTAAAGATATTAGATTCCAGATACTAATGAAGTACCTAGTTTGTTCATGTTCAACAATGAAAAGAATGAAATAACGTTTGAGTTTGTCAAAACATACAAAATGCAGAAAGGTGTCATGTTACATGAAAGTCTGAAGACTTGCTATATGATCATGGGAAGTCTGCTAACCAAACAGTTTCTAAGGTATTGGAGTTTAAGTGCAGTATACCTTCCACTTGGGTGGGCCACCCCGACCTGTCCATGTAGGAGAAGCTGCCCAGGTTGCACACTGGTCAGGACCAAAAAGGGTTAAGCCTGTAGTAACCAAACTGGGTGACAGAGGGAAACTGGCCAAGAGACTGAACGATTTTGCTGTGGATTCAGATAAAATGAGGCCAGGATCCATACAGCCAGATTATGGCAAATTCTCCACTGAACTAAATACTCTGAAGTAATTGTTTACTAATTGATAAATTATCTAAGAAATTGTATGTACTCATGGAATGTTAAAACCTTTTACTGATATAAGCATTGACGTTTCAAATTTTCCTGCATCCTGTTACAAAAAAGTACATACCAGGGAAGTAACTCTTTTGGTTCCTAGCTGTTACTTGTTCAGCTGGCGGAAAAGTCAACTGACTTTGACTCGTGAACTGACTTGCTCACAGAGGCTTAAAATGAGAAAATGTATGCCAAGGTATGAACTTATCTTTGTAGTCGGTACTAAAAGTTTTTAATGTGTGTGTGTTCCATACATTTTGGTGCAGGTCCAGATCATGGGACAGTTCCAGGTTCTGATCAATCGTGGCGGAGGTTTGCACTTTCCCGAGTGCGCTTTGACTAGGTTCATGTTGTGGTCAGTTCAAAGGATATGTCTTGTTCGCTTATGCATGACTGCATCTCGTTGCTTGTACATGATGTGAATTCAGTCATGTGAGAAATCAAGGAAAACGCTGTGTTTGAAATACATGTGAAAAAAAAACTGTTTCTTTCTGTACCTGTGTATGTATGACCGTCTTGAGTGTGTGTGTGTGCGTGTGGTATGTGTGAGTATGTGTGGGGGGGGGGGGGGGGGGGGGGGGGGGGGGGGCATATGAAAAACAATGAAAGACTATACCATGAAGATATCTTGGAGATAGGTTAGGAAAGAGCAAAGAAGAGAGACCTACTTTGTTCAAACAAAATTTTGTACAGCACGGCACTGATGTCTTTTAATCAACAGCAAGCATCCTGATTTCAGACTGTCATACTGGTTAAGATTACTTGTTTCGTTTAGTTAGATTTTTGCCTCCTTCTGTATACTAGACTTGAAACAATGGTCTAAGTTCTAGTCTTTCAAATGAAACAATGCACCGGATCCTGTCTTCTGTTACGTACACACACTTTGTGTGCATGAATGAACCTACAGCATCGGTGGAGTTGTTCCAGGCAAATCCTTGTTAAGATAAAAAAAAAAAAAAAGCAAGCAAAGACAAAACAGTACTCGTAGAAGTAAGGAAATTGTAAGGTAAATTGAGAAAAAGAAGGGGGATGGGGAGAGGAGAAAAAGAAAGATGGATGACACCATGTTACAGCCACCTGCCTGAACGTAGCATGAATTTTGTGACAGTTTAAAACTGAAAGAAAGTAAAGTAACGAAGCATATTAGCTTCTCGGAATCGACCCTAACCAGGGACTCGTCACATCAGAAGTCTGAAGAATACTGCGCACTGCATTGCAAAGCTGCCAAGTGTTACTCTTTGGTGTAGGTTGCTACGAGTTTGTTGACTACACTGTGCTGTTACACTTTGCAATGAAATACTGTGTAAAAATTAAACAAAGATATATAAATAAATAAATAAATAAAACATCAAAAAGGAACTTTGCAGACTCAACAGTGGCTTAAAGAACTGAGACAATGTAGATATTTAGAGTGTAGACTCATTTTGTCACAGAATGATAAGTGCAGAAAGAAAAGGAAAGAAAAATAAATGAATAGAAGAAAAACCATGGAAGACAATCATAGTGCACCTGCTCAAATGGTTTCATTGTCAGCCACTTTGATTTTTTTGATGGGTCAAGTCAAAACCATTCGATGAATAGTGAGACTGCTACCTTCTTAGTCCATCAACAAGTAGTGTGTGAAAGGAAGCGTGACTGAAAATGCTGTCGAGTCTGACTTAAGAGCTATGCGTAAACTTGAAATGCTACGCTTACAATATAAAGATACTAAATTACTTTTTCGGCGCTGGCAGCTATGGCTGTACATTATTCGAGACATGAAGAATAGAATGCACTTCAGGTTTTGTCGGATACAAGAGGTTGAATTACAGAATAGCATTTTGGGCTGTCACGGAAAGAGAGTGAAGTTCCACCCTTTCATTCAACAATTCTAAATGAAGAGTAGCAGAGTCGTCTGCTGCTCATTCAACATTGACATCCCTCCACAGAAGAAGAAAGGCCTGGACAGTGCTGGCTGGGACGGAGCCCTAGGGAGCACTATGCTCGCACTGCTCTAGCCAGGCTGGCCCATCTTAATCCCTTAAACAGTAGTTCAAAATAGTGCAGGTGAGAAAAACGAAAATGAAGGGAGGAAGGGGAAAAAAATATGAGAAACACTCTTTTGTAAGGTGCATATTTATTCTTTTGTCGTGGTGTCTTCTCTGAAACATTTTGGTTCCTGCCATGTACAAATCCAAATCTGGTCATTGTGGTTCTGTGCTGAGAGATGGTGTCGGAACTCAACAAAAAAAAATTTTTGATTTGATAATTATAATGATAATAATGATGCTGGTGATCAACACTATAATGATATTCGTCATGATGATAAACAAAAAAATAAAACGCTGGTGAAAATTTGTTGACCACATACCATGCAGAAGCCTTCACTCAGCAACTTGGGCATCTGGGGGCAGCACTGAGAGACAGACTACTAAATTCTTGACCAGTAATGCCAGCCCATCACTTGCATATAATATTATATTGACTCACACATTGGTAGTATCAAATCTGGGATGCCACAAGGGTCCCTGCTCCCGACCCCCTTTTTCTCGCTATACATCAGTGACTTATCTGGGAAGCCAACCTCACGAGGTAGACTCTGGGCAGGTAAACAGCACTGCATTCTGTGTGGAAAAAAAAAAAAAAGAGACCTCCAGTGCCTACACAGATGATATGATGGCCTTGGCGATCGGCTGGACTTCTAGTAAGCTCTGTCCCTCTCATTTGTGCGAGATGTCGCGAGTGACAAGAATGATCCATGATTGAAAGAATTTGGTCCATGTCCAGTTGTTAGGATGGAAGCCTTGAACAGCTTTCTGGTTGGTGGTTTCGAACAAGGTCTAGAGTTTCTCTGTCTCACTTGAATCCTTCATGGCTATTTTTTTTTTTTTTTTTTTTTTTTTTTTTTTTTTTTTTTTTTTTTTTTTAGGAATAGATACTGACCACTTCACGCAGATCATACCAGTCTGTTTTCTTGTACAGTGGAATGAACTTGACTGCCATCTTTCTCATATGTGCACTGATGTTGAACTGTGTGTACACAATTGTGTGATAAGGGGGGGACTGGAAAGTTTTCCTGTCTGGGAGCGAGTCAAGGGTTGTCAGGTGTTGTCTCCCTTGTAAATTTTTTTTTTTTTTTTTTTTTTTTTAAATCACCATCCGCTCCAGACTATGGTAGTTAATGACGTCAGCAATTTTGTGGTGATAATCCACGCACAAGTTTTAGGTTCCGGTGTCAACGTTCGCCAGTCCCAGCCTGGAAGTTTAGGTCCCCGCTGATCAGAATGTATGCACTGGGGATTCAAATGGAAGGATGCTGTTCTTGTCTTTGCCATTAGACCGGTAGCAGGTATAAGGAGAGTGTTCACCTTCCTCTGACTTTCAGCCTGGCTCCACTGATCTCAAAGTCAATCGCAAACTCCGGCACCATTGAGCAATCAAACGGTAGATCCGATAGGTATGAACTCTCCCTCGCCTCTCTGGTTTCTCTCTCTCAAAGACTTTACAGGCATATTCGAGACAGCCGGGAAAAAAAAAAAAAAAAAAAAAAACTCTCTCGGGTCGGTAATGCTCGGATCCAGACATGAATCTGTGCCAGGAGTGGCATCAGGCTTCCTGCTACCCGGCAGGTGTCCGAATTCAGCTTTCTTACTTGACACTCAACAGAAGTTAATCTGGAGA
>JADBJO010006546.1:0-12500 GCA_016801955.1 Conus betulinus
CGCTGGGTCACATGGGTGGCCAGAGCTTGTGGATGTTCGCGTGTTTTCCTCTCTCTCTCTCTCTCGCTCTCTCCTCTCTCTCTCCCTCCCCCTCTCTCTCTCCTCTCCTCTCTCTCCTCTCTCTCTCTTTTTTCTGTTTGATTTTCGCTCCTCCCCTCCTTGTTTACCACCCTCCCTGCCCCGTTTTTCTGCATAATCGATTTCTTCTGTCGTCTCTGTCTCTCTGTCTCTGTCTCTGTTTCTTCCCGTCTCTGTCTCTGTCTTTTCTCTCTCTCTCCTCGCTCTCTCATCCTCGTCCCGTCGTCATCTCTCCCCCTCCCTCTCGTCTCTCTCTTCTCTCTTGTCGCAATGTCTGTCTGTTTGTCTGTCTGCCTGCATGCAGGCCGTCTGCCTTTCGACCTGCCTGCTTGCCTGTCTGTCTGGCCTGTCTGTCTTTCTGTCTTTCTTCCCCTCTCTCTCTCTCTCTCTCTCGCTCCTCCCTCCTCCCACTCGTCGTCGCGTCTTCTCTCTCTCTCTCTCCTGAATAGGTTTGTCTTATTCTTTTTGCGAACTATGTTACATGTCATCATCATCTTTTTGTGGCACTCTTCAACTTTATTGAATTCTGGATTTGAGAAGCCTGCTCTTTTCCGTCCATAAGAAATCTCTCTCCCTCCCTCTCTCTCTCCCTCCGTCTCTCACTCTCCTCCTCCTCCCTTCCCTCTCTCTCTCCTCCTCCTCCCTCCTCTCTCCTCTCCTCCTCATCTCCCCTCTCCCCCGTCCTCTCCTCCCCTCCCGGTCCTCTCTTCCTCTCTCTCTCCCTCCTCTCTCCTCCTCTCCTCCTCCTCCTCTCCGTCCCTCTCCTCCCTCTCTCCCCTCTCCCTCTCTCTCCTCCTTTCACTCTCCTCCCCCTCCTCCTCTCTCGCGTCCCTCTCGTCTCTCTCTCCCTCTGCCTCCTCTCCCCTCTCTCTCCCCTCTCTCCCTCTCTCATCTCTCTCTCATCTCTCATCGTCTCTCTCCCTCGTATTTTTAAAACGGAAACGTGTGTTTCGAAATCAGTGTGTTTTGAACTTTTTAAAGAGTATTATTGAACTTTTTTGGATAGAAAAGTCCACTAGAACGACAATAGACATTCTGTAAGCGTCATGATAGCTGTCAGTACCTCGTGTAACTGCTTCCTGTTTATGTCATGATACACCATTCAATTGGCAGCCACCAAACAGAACACAAGCATTCAAACAAGCAATACGCAATTAAAAAAAAAGAAACAAGACAGACAATAAAAGGTCACTAGTTCGAAAGGAAATAACGATTATGGAACTAATCAGGTAGTCATCATTAAGTCCCCCCCCCCCCCCCCTCTTTTTTTTTCAAAAACAATCACAGCAATAGAGAGTAGAATGGAAAGACCTGCACATTGTGAATGGTTTGTTGGAGCACCTGGGTCAGCGGTCATACTCTTTGCAGTAACTCCTCATGAGCCTTAAGTAGGCGTAGAAAGTCTTGTCAATGAAAGGAAGGTCATAAAGAACTAACGATTCTTTCCTCCTGGAGGATTTCAGCTGGCTCCACCTGATGGTATGGTATGGTTTACCATGGACAAGCTCCTGTCCAAATGTGGTAAATTGAAGCAAGGCCCATAAAGTCCTGTCCAAATATGGTAAATTGAAGCAAGATCCTTAGGGTCCTGTCCAAATGTGGTAAATTGAAGCAAGGCCCTTAGGGGTCCTGTCCAAATATGGTAAATTGGAGCAAGGTCATAAAAGAATGAACGATTCTTTCCTCCTGGAGGATATCAGCTGCTCCACCTGATGACACTGCAGGCTCCCAATGGACAAGGTCCTGTCCAGCTCCCTGCACCTCCTTATTGGTTTATATATTATCATCGTTTCATCAGTTTTCGCATTTCCTGCTCCAGGCTATTACCCAGACATTTCAGAGCGATTCTCTACTTAAGCAGCGGAAGTAGATACAGGTCGAGAAGGGTGAAGGGGTGGAGGGGGTGTTAGCGGGAAATGGCTGTGTCTTTTATATCTAGGTAAAGTTACACGCACCTTTCTGGGGTTGCATGAGTGCTTGTTGATCTGACGATGATTTAAGTCACAGTGGAGCGCCTTGACTGCCTCATGCGTCGCAAGACGCGGGAGAATCTAACTCGAAGTAAGTAAGATTACGTCACTGAACAGGTGAATAGACCGGTCCTGGGAATCACTTATGTTTAATTTGTGTAAGAGGTTTTGGAACCATAGGAACTGCGCTGTGGTAATATGTCATTGTACGATTAATTTTACCTTTTTAGCATTTTTTTTGTTGTTGTATTTGTTCATTTCTTCTTTTAAAAAAGATGATACCCACCGTTGACAGTGTTCTTGCCTGAATACACGTCAGCAATAAAACAGCATAGACGAACAAGTGCTGGTAGACCATATTGATTTCATATTTATGAAAATGAAGGGGAATTGTTAGGTGAGATGAAGGAGATACAAACCAAGGTGAACCGAGGTGACCGTGTGTCTTTGTTTCTCTTTGTCTGTGTATTGTTTGTGACAATGTTGAGTGCTGTGAAGGCTTCACCACAGACACGGACCAATGTGACGGTGTGTCTTTGTTTCTCTTTGTCTGTATATTGTTTGTGACAATGTTGAGTGCTGTGAAGGCTTCACCACAGACACGGACCAATGTGACGGTGTGTCTTTGTTTCTCTTTGTCTGTATATTGTTTATGACAATGTTGAGTGCTGTGAAGGCTTCACCACAGACACGGACCAGTGTGACGGTGTGTCTTTGTTTCTCTTTGTCTGTGTATTGTTTGTGACATTGTTGAGTGCTGTGAAGGCTTCACCCACTTTTGAATTCATGGCCATTTGTGACAGCAAGTTTCTCTTGTTGTCGGCGCGTGGTACCCTCGTTAGCTGGACAAACGTGGAGTTGCCTTTCGTGTGTGTGTGTGTGTGTGTGTGTGTGTGTGTGTGTGTGTGCGTGCGTGCGTGCGTGCGTGCGTGCGTGCGTGCGTGCGTGCGTGTGTGTGTGTGTGTGTGTGTGTGGTACGTGTGTATGAGTGTGTGTGTGTGTGTGTGTGTGTGTGTGTGTGTGTGTGTGTGTGTGTGTGTGTGTGTGTGTGTTTCTGTGTGTGTGTTTATTAATAATAAAATCATCCGCAGAAAAAGCTGTTAGGTGTAAGTGAATCAGGTTAATATTAACTAGCCTGTAAAGGGAAAAATGGAAACATTGTGTGTGTTGTGTGTGTGTGTGTGTGTGTGTGTGTGTGTGTGTGTGTGTGGTGTGTGTGTGTGTGTGTGAGCAAGCGAGTGAGCGAGCAAGAGAGAGAGAGAGAGAGAGAGAGAGAGAGAGAGAGAGATTAAGATAATCTATTCGTAATAGGCCATGGCCCCCAAGCGAAGGGGTGTGTGTGAACATATACAGCATAATAATTATAAACAATTATAACACGTAATGAGCCAGAGAAAGAGAGAGAGAGAGAGAGAGAGAGAGAGAGAGAGAGAGAGAGAGAGTCAAGACAAATGTTTTATCCACAGAGGCCATACTCTGTTAGAACAGGGATTTACATTGTGTTAATATCGCAGATTGAAACTTCTTCTAGTTATCTAGATATTGTGCTTTTTGAAAGCTTTCTATAAATAGATGACTTACTGGTGAGAGAGAGAGAGAGAGAGAGAGAGAGAGAGAGAGAGAGAGAGAGAGAGAGAGTCGGGCTAAGTCAAAGTCTGCAACCTTCCTGGCCGCTTGTAAACACCAATGAGCTGCATCCCTGTTCGGGTTTAATCTAGTATTCACACATCTCCACACACACACACACACTCACAGCCGCTCTCAATTCTAATTCTCAGCACAACTGCAGCACGTGCAACTTTGATGATGACGACGATGCCGTCTCCATGACCGGCTGCACATGTATAGCGCGTGTCATCTTTCTTTGGGGCCTCGAATTACAAGCTTGACCGATCAAGCGAAACGCGGCCACAGAGAGACAGATAATGAAAATGCACAGAACAGCTGAGAGAAGGTGGATGGGAAATCAATATAGAAGCGGAAGGATAGCTGGGGTTTCGGATGATAATACACAGCTCTGGTACAGCGCAGTTATGGCCGTAAACGTAACGCGCTTGGATACACCCTTCGTATTGAAATAAAAATCAGTCCCCAATAAGAACGTATTTACAATCCAACGCACTGGTTACGTGTGAAGCGTAATCTGTGTTCCCGCTCGCTCTACGTAGTAAGCAAAATGATGTGTAGTTGTACGAGAACTAGGAACTCCATGGATTGAGTAAAAAAAAAAAAAAATAATAGAAAGAAAAAGACCGGGTTGATGATCCTCACACAGGCGACGAAAGGCAAGACTAGAGAGGCAGGAATACACGAATCTGATAACCCGACAGACGTCGAAGGTTTTCACATGCTATCAGAGAAGGATATCATATGTTCATTTTAGCATCCTATTTGCCCCTCAAAACAGCATCTTGCTCAGTCATTCGCATCATGACGAAGGGGTTGTTTACTTCTGGTTGTTTTTTCCCCAGCACTTTTCCCTGAAGAGGGTTTCTTCTCAGAACACCTTCTCCTGTCAAGCTGTTCTCAGGTTTCTCCCTAGATTGAATGTATGTGTCATGTTTTGAAACTCACCTCTTCTTTTAATAGCCTACATAGGGAAACTAGCGGTTTAAGTCATTGTCGATAGTCTGCTCTTGTCTTTAATCCATTAGTTATATGGTCGGCTTGCTGATTGTTTAGCTGCTTCTCTGCTTGCCTGGTTGACTGACAACATTATCTCTTGGCTGCTTCCGTCGATGGTGGATTGATCTGCCGGGAAATAGAGAAGCAAGGGAATGCAGAATGGCGTTCTGGAGAGCGCAGACTTCTGCTGCCGTTGAACAGAACGTGCATGATTGCTCGCAGCTGGTTGGTGGGCAGTTTGGGACAGTGCTTCTCTGGGTCCCACTGGCATATTCGGGTGTCTTTTTTTTTTTTTTTTTTCCCTTTGTCCATCTCTGAAGAACATTTCAAGTTCCCAGGTGGTCATCTACAGAAAATGGTGTAGAACTGCTCAACGTTTGTCTCATTTCTATCTATTGGTTATTTCACTTTGTCAAGTTTTTCAAGACCAAAGGATTGATCATCTACACAGGTTTTCTCTGTTGTTCTGTTGTGAGTGAGATGAGATGAGATGAGAGAGAGAGAGAGAGAGAGAGAGAGAGAGAGAGAGAGAGAGAGAGAGAGAGAGAGATATGAGATGAGATGAGAGATGAGACGAGATAAGAACAACACACACACACACACACACACACACACACACACACACACACACACACCACACACACACACACACACACACACACACACACACACGCACTCACGCACACACACACACACACACACACACACACACACACACCACACACACACACACACACACACACACAGGGCACGCACGCACGCACGCACGCGCATGCACGCACGCACATACGCATGAACACACACACACACACACACCACACACACACACACACAACACCAATAACAATTTCAGTTCCATCGAGGAGTAGTGACTGCGTGCGGGCTAGTCCATATGGGAGGCTCCCCAGCTGAACGTTCTTCCTTTATCAATAGAAGAAAGAGAAAACAATTCCATGGCCTCCGTATTGCATGCACAGATTATGAATGACGATTGTATACACGTAGGGCTAAGTAAGGGACTGCATCATGGTAAATGTTAGATTAAAACAGGGTTAAGGTTGCGGTTAGGGTCATTCACACACCCAAGACTTACACATTTCTCAGTTTTAATGTAGGATTACAGTTGAACACACACAGCTCCATGGTGAATTGAACAGACAATTTTGTTTCTCCAGTGAGGGTTGTTGAAAATGTGTTGCTGGTTACAGACGTAATATTCTTTAGCTTGATCCTCTTCTTTCAAAATGTTTTAAAAACTGTGCTGTCGTCATTTACCTAGTCCAGGGTTCGTCGTTTCTTGTAAATCCTTCACCATCAACCAAACTTCACTTATCTGTCCCCCACCCCACCCCATCGCCTTCACCCCACCCCATCTCCTCCACCCCATTCCATCTCTTATTCGCAACCCTTCTACCCTTACACATCCCCCCCGCCCATCCAACTGCCTTCCTTTTTTTTAAACATGTTCTGTATTATTTGTCGCTTTTGGCTTTCTTTTGTTTCATTAAGCACCATTGATCTATCGCCTGATTTCATGAAGTTAGTGTCTACATTTTCAACAAAGTAAACAGAAATGAGCCAACCAGCCAAGCTACCAATCAACCCAACCAACCAGCCAACCAGCCGCTGCTGGTTCCCTATCTCCTGTTCGGAAGTGTCCTGTCTGCATAAGGGTGGCGCGCCGGAAATCCATTTCCTGGGCTGTCTTCAGGTCCGCCAGGCGGCGTGTCTCCCACAGGCCGGACAGATGGCCATCTCCCCCCCCCCCCCCCCCCCCCCCCCCCCCCCCCCCCCCCCCCCGATCTCTGAACTCTTTGACCGCCACTAGAAACGGCAAGCCACAAAGCCGCTATATTTCCATTCCCCAAGGTGTCCAGCGAGAATGTTCTCATCACGAAGCGCGAACGCTCATCTTCAATAGAATTGCTGTACCGCTACCATGTGTCAATCAGTTTCTCAAATCGCAGAAATGCTAACACCATGATGTATGCATTAGAGACTCATGACGTGTTAGTTGACTTCAACGCAGTGACAGCCTTGATATGGACCTTTTGCGGTCGGCTGGGTTATAAGCAACATTACCCCAGACCAGGGACTCACAAACATGATTAGACTCGCAAAGCGCAGAGGTGCTAACGTTATTAACTGAAAATCAGACTCACAAAGCGCGAGGATGCTAGCACTATCGTGTGAATATCGGATTGGCAAATGACAAAGGTGCTAACAACATCATACAGATATCAAATCCTAAAACCACAGTGGGCTCCAACAGCATCACACGAATATTCAGATTCCAACTGGCAGAAGTGCTAATACTGTAGGACTCGCAAGTTGCAAAAGCCTCGTTGTTTCTGTTTTTAGACTGTTTGTTATTGTGGCCTAGCCAACCACGAGGGCCTGTTCAAGGCTGTCCACACGTAAGGTGAAAAGGTCACGTCCCGACAATGGAAAATGAAGAAAAGGTAACCCGCAATAAAGCCACTATTTACATACAAACGATGACATGATAGTTGATTTATTGATATTCTTCGGGCGGCTGAGACTAGGCCGTGTTAGAAGAGCCTGCCAATCCGCTTAATGTCTTAACTTTAGAATCGGAGTGAAAACAAATGAAAAAAAAACCCAAATGTGCAAAAAAAAAAAAACACATTGATCTGAAAGGCCATCCGGGCAGATGGGGCTTCACGGTGAGCACGTGCACCCTCTGAACGGCCTATACAGTGATCACCACTCAATCACCAGATAACAAAACCAAAAGCTGACTTTTCCCAAGTTTCGACCAGGGGGAAAAAAGAGAAATCTAGAACGAAGACAGGAGAATGGTTCAGAGAGCCAGAAAAGTCGTAAACGACCATTTTGAAAAATAAAAAGAAGAAGGTAAAATGAAAACCGGCAAAGTCAAAGGCAGTGGCAGGAAAAATGAAAGTCACTAGAACATAAGACACTCAACTTTGGATGACACGGGAAACGACTGAATGAAGAAGCGCCAGCTGGCAGCTCTTCAATCAGCACTACCCAAGTAGGCAGCCCGATGTGTAAACGAGTGTGGATTGTTAAGCGCTTAGAGCTTAGTCTCTAGCCGAGAGGACAGGCGCCACATAAGTACTTAGTCTTAGATGCTCCCGCGTCTTGCGACGCATGAGGCAGTCAAGGCGCTCCACTGTGCACGGTCCTCAGCCAGTTCGCTAGCGTCACTCCATCCTCTGTCAGCGAGCGTCAGATCTCTCTCCACTGTCCGTCGCCAGCTCATCCTGGGTCGTCTTCTTTCTCTCTGACCTGCTGGGGTCCATTTAATGGCCTGGTTTGCAGGTCTTGAAGAGGGTCATCTTAAGACATGACCCAGCCAGTGGAGCATTCATAGTAATAATAATAACAATAATATGGAAAATGCATAGACCACGCAGGAGAAAGCGGTGGGAGTCATTCGTACGGACACAGTCTTAGACATCTCCTCAGGCAGCCGGTGAGCTGTGAGAGGACCTGAAGAACGCTCGTAGGTCGGAGGAAGGAAGTCTGTCATACCTTGACACCAATCTGTCACCTCGACGACGGCCTGCCACTTCGTCTTTAAGGACATGCCCTTGAAGGCCGTAGTAGGACGTAAAACTCACCACACGATCTTCGGCTTTGACGCTGTCGCGTTGCAGTGTGGAGAACCGGCGATATAACTTGAATCCCCTGGTAAAACATGAAACTGACAACATGCCTAGCAATTAAGTGATGACCTGAATCCCTCACTTAAACATAAAGGTAATAAATGTCAGTCATTCCTTGTGTGTCCTTCGCAGGCGAAGATGACCAAGACTTCTGCTATCAGTGAGTGGTGGTGTTGTGTACGAAGATGGCTGATCAGACTGATCCTCGCTCTGAATAGCATTTAGTAGTGACATGAATCCCTCAGTCAAACATAAAGATGATGAATGCTAAGTTATTGAGTAACGGCTTAAATCCCTTGGTCCAACATTGTATGCCTCGTCAATTAGTAATGATCTACCCCCTCCCCCCCCCCCACTCACGCCCCTCCTCAATTAGTAATGACCTACCTCCCCCCCCCCCCCCCCCACTCACACCCCTCCTCAGTTAGTACTGACCTACCTCCTTCCCCCCCACTCACGCCCCTCCTCAATTAGTACTGACCTACCCCCTTTACCCCCCACTCACACCCCTCCTCAATTAGTACTGACCTACCCCCTTTACCCCACTCACACACCCTCCTCAATTAGTACTGACCTACCCCCTTTACCCCACTCACACCCCTCCTCAATTAGTACTGACCTACAGTCTTCCCCCACTCAGGTCCCTCCTCAATTAGTACTGATCTACCTCCTTCCCCCCACTCACGCCCCTCCTCAATTAGTACTGACCTACCTCCTTCCCCCCACTCACACCCCTCCTCAATTAGTAATGACCTACCTCCTTCATCCCACTCACGCCCCTCCTCAGTTAGTACTGAGCTACATCCTTCCCCCCCACTCACACCCCTCCTCAATTAGTAATGACCTATTTCCTCTCTCCCCCCCACTCACACCCTCCTCAGTTAAACAGAAAGCTGATGAAAGTCCAGGCATTCAGAAAGGACCCGACTCCCCCCGTCCCCCGTCAAACAGAAAATGATGATAAATATACAGTCCCAGCCATTTAGTAATAAGCTGGCCCCTCAGATAAATATCATGCTGATAAATGCCCGGCCATTAGATAATTACCCGATTCCATCCGTTGAACATACAGCGTATATGTGTACAGTCATTTAGTAATGACCTACCCCCCCCCCCCCCCCCATAAGCAACATTACCTTACCTTACCCCCCCCCCTCCCCGTGCCCCTCCCTGAGTTACACTGAAAGCTGATTATAAGCTCAGCCGTTTAGTAATGACTCGAATCCCTCCGTTAAACATAATCTGGTATATGGCCAGCCAATTAATCATGACCTACCCACCCCCCCCCCCCCCCCCCCCCCCCCCACACACACCACCCCCAGTTAAAACAAAGCTGACAAATGCCCAACCATCTCGTAATGAAGATCCAAATAAATCCTGGACGCAAAGAGTCGATAGCGGCTGGCATCGCAGACAGAAAAGCGAGGCTTTTGTGCATTCAGTAATGGGAGACACAAGTCAACAAAAACGTATGACATTTCACATTTATATCGAACGCCGGGGATAATTGGGAAGCTCTTATGGAAAGGATGAACTCATTTCCGTACAGAAGACTCCACCGCGGATCTGTCTAGGAAAAAAAAGCTGTCTTTAATTAATCAGGTTTTGTTTCTTCCCGGATATAGCTAGAAAAAACAATCGCAGGCGGGGGTAAGCTGAGCATCGATCATTGATTTCTGAGCTAGTTGTAGACGACCTGAGATTGACAGGTCTTTGAACAGAGAAACCTGGTCATAGACATAACAATAGAACGTGAAATCCAGAGGCACAAAACTTTATGGGAGTCAAAGATGTGTGTGTGTGTGTGTGTGTGTGTGCGTGCGTGCGTGCGTGCGTGCGTGCGTGCGTGTGTGTGTGTGTGTGTGTGTGTGTTTTTTTTACGCCATTGGAGTTTGGAGACAGCCTGAAACCTAGGCGCATTAATAACCATTATTGACATGAATACGTCTTGTAATTTTCTGGTGTGAACACGACAGAAGACGACGAAGTAGCATATAATACGGAGAGGAGCAGATCCTCTCTAAGGTCAGACAGATTCTGGATCCGCAGTTTGATCCGAATCTCTACCAACATATAATATAAAAAAAAAAAAAAAAAAAAAAAGAATAGAAAAAAAACACATAAACTAAACTAAACTAAACAGTAAACTAAACGAAAGTAAACTGACATTTAATTAAAAGATAGTGTACTGGAAACATGGGGGTGGGGGCGGAGGGTAGGGGGTATTGTTAGCAAGCAGGTTTTGTTGTTGCTGTTCAGATTAAAAAAAAACAACAAAAAACTTTACTGTGAACAAGACAGTGTGAAAGGTGAAAACAACGCGATTTGCCATCAGGCAAGGGAATAGAAGCCATAGACAGTTACTTTCCATGTTCTTCTTTGTAAACGGGACATGGAAAATACGATATGCTGAGGTTCTCATATCTTAAGTGTGAATAATCCATATAAACATATCAGTTTGTCGATAGCTACTAATTTGCAATAGTCGCTTCACAGTTCCCGTATCTCGCTGAACGAATAGATCTCCGGGAAGAAGAATCAGGGGAAGATAATGCCTCTCTTTCCATTGCTAAGAGAGTTAAGTTTACTCAGCATATAGATCAACCAAATGGATCTTGACTGCCAATTTTTCTATGTAAAGTGATCGCCAGGATAAAGATCGGGATATCGACTTTCTGAGCAATATAGATGCGGCGGTTCACATCCTAGTTTGGGCATTCTCTCCGTCTGGTTAAACTGTTAAGCTGACTAATTGGGCAAAAACTGTTACAGACGTGCCCACCAGCGGTGTATGTCCCATGAAAACGGCGAGGTCACTCTCGTTAAACGCGAGGTTTTCTGACACAGATTGCCTCCCTTGCAGATTTCTGAACATACAGGGATCGCGCCACAGATCCGCGCGAAAGTTAAATGGATTCGCTCTAGCGCCAAACAGGTTTAAAGAGATTTTGTATCATTTTGTTGACAAACAAACAGCCTAAGAGCCGTTTTTTTTATATATTTTTCATCTTCTTCTTTTGTTTGTTGTGTTTGTTTGTTTTGTTTTGATTTCACTTTTGTTTTGTGTGGACAGAGAACTGCTTTGGAAAGGGTAAAAGTTGTAGGAACTTGAAGACAGTGGTTGTAAAACTACTTCTGCTTGGAACTGATGAGGAGGAGTCCTAGTACAACTGGCGGTTACAGCGATAATAAAGGCTACAGCAGAGAAAACATGGGATCTCACCAACCTCTGAAAAGGAATGGAACTGCGTTTCAATCTCCGCGACAGTCCTTTCCATTGTAGGCTAAACTTTGCTTCTCGGTGGGAACCACTTGCATGACTATGTACGTATTAGAAGGGGGGGGGGGGGGGGGGGTAAAAGCCCCCCCCCCCCCCCCCAACACACACACACGTCACCCCACTCCATCCACCCCCCACCCTCCACACCCACCACTCTACAACCCCCATCCTCGTCCTTCTCATTACATTTCGGAGTCCACCCACCTGCACCCCCACCCCCCACCTCCACCCCTGCCTCACTGCTATTACTTCCCCTCCCTTCCCTCTCTCCCATCTCCTTCCTCAGGCTGTCAGGGGCTTCTTTATCTCAACAGGCGAAGCGAACAGAATTATGATGAACTAATTGACTGATTGGCACAGAGAGAGAGAGAGAGAGAGAGAGAGAGAGAGAGAGAGAGAGAGGAGGGAACAGAGGGAGTTTATTCCATGTAGAGGGCGCTTCAAAAGCGAATGAACGCTCTCGCAGGGTCTTGGTAAGAAGACGAGGAATCTGAAGGAGACGAACATTTACAGAGGAAGACAAGGGCCGGACAGGAGTGTACACATTGACCAGATCAGAAAAGTAAGTGATGGAGTTTGAACATTCAGACCCTTGAACTGAACAGAGACATTTGTTTTACCAAAAGGAAGGAGAAATTCCAACTAGAGACTTGAGATGAGCAAAGACAAGTTTCCCATTGTTTTACATAATGCAGATGGGGGGGGGGGGGGGGGGGGGATGTGTGTGTTATATTTAGAGACGTGAAACTGAGCGGAAATAGTGTCTCTTTTAATAAACTAAAGGAAAAAATGTCTTCACTAGTTTTGAGTCTGTAACTGGAATTTTCTCCCGACTGTTTGTAAAACACTATTTCCGCTCAGTTTCACGTCTCTAAATATAACCTCCCCCCC
>JADBJO010006546.1:32500-35000 GCA_016801955.1 Conus betulinus
TTACATAACAAGCTTCCGACACAATCTGACCAGAATTCTAAATAACTCCCCAATGATGCCACAGGTCAGGCACTTTCATCATTTTTCAGTTTCCTGATAGCCAGTAACCTGTCATCTCTGGATATTGGTCTATGGCATATACAGTGTCTTCACTATTTATCTTCTCATTGCTCAGTGTGGAGTCTTGATCATCTTTTACTTACAGAGTTTCACCTGTAAGAACCAGTCTTGGTCTGGAATGAGATTTGCAGTTTGTGATTTCTTTCTCTAAAAAAAAAGAAAAAAAAACATCTTCTGCATAGTATACCAGACGAAATGCTGATTTTTTCACTGAGGACGTGAGGTCATTCAATAGAGAATCATTGTGTTCATTCTCTTTTCTTTTATTTACATTTCTCTTCTGCCTTCTTGCTATACAGAATACTGCTCTGTCATCTTTATTCAGTGTTGTTAGAAAAGTTCTGTTTTCAGGGAAAAAAAAAAAGTTCTACATAATTCACGTAATTTATGTTTGGCTACCCTGCATTCTTGATCAAACCAACCCTGTTCAAATTTCTTGTTTACTGGCTTAGTTTTCCTCTTACTTTCAGTTTCTTCCTTGACGATCGCGTTAAGTCAAAACAGTGTTCCATTCACATCTTCGTCAGTAAGATACTTTCAGGTTGTCCTTCGACAACTACATTAAATCACAAAGGGTGCATATACAAGAAGTGACACACAGCAGAAGCTGAGAGCAAGCGAGCCGCGCGCAAGGCCAGAGCTACCTCCGGGCCCAGATCGGCCTCACCAGCCACCTGCGGACCCAACACTCAGCAATCCTCCATCTGAGATTGAAGTCATGGTCATCTTCGAAATCGAAGGACGAACAACAACACATTAAACCAAATCAGAGCCCTACCAACGTCTTCATGAGGAAGACACTTTCAGCTTGTCCGACAATAGCATGAAAGGAAATCAGTGCTTCGTTCACATCTTCATGAATAAGAACTTGAGCAGCTTCAGAATGTGTAATGAAATCACGAGAAACGTAAACTGTTGACCATACTCTGGACTCCAACAATACTGAACAAAGAACTGACCATTCTGTTCACTGCAAGTACAATTAGTATGTGACCTGTTCAGCCTGCATTCTAATTCACAGCACAAAGTGTCAAATGACCAGAATCATATCTTTTCATCACATTAAGAGTGATCCTTTCATGCAATAAATTGAAAAGCTGTATAGATGCTGACAAGTAGTCATTTACATGCTCCCCCGCATCAGAAATGTTAGGTCACACGACCTTCAAGGTCGCCATGACATACACCATTTTAGAATTGTCTGTCCTCGTACAGTGCACAATGTTAACTATTTTCTTTCCATACCAAAAAAAACCACATACACACACACGAACACCCACACACACACACCCACACACACACACACACACACACACACCCACACACACACTACATTATCAACGCGCACACCACACACACACACACCACAACACACAAACACAACACACACACACACAGAGAGAGAGAGGAGAGGAGAGAGGAGAGAGAGGAGAGAGAAGAGAGAGAGAGTGAGAAGAGTAGCGACAGAGAGAGAGAGAGCCTTTTTTTAAGAGATCAAGCGCAGAGACAGAAACAAGCAGGGAGAGACACTGAGCGATTCTGAGAGACAGACAAGCATACAGACAGACAGACAGACAGACAGTGAGACGACAGACAGACAGACGAGGAAATGAAGGAGGGAAGATTGGCGGGGAGGGAGATAAGTGCAGAAGGGGAAGCAATTGAAGGGGAAATAGTGTGTGGAATCAATGTTACCACGGCGACCGGCACGTCACATTGACACGTCTACAACCCTCACAACCACACCACACACACACACAGGACACAGACCTAGAGCGAGAGGAGAGAGAGAGAGAGACGAGAGAGAGAGAGAGAGAGGAGAGAGAGAGAGAGATGAGCGAGGGAGGGGGGGGGAGGGAGAGGAAGAGGGAGTAGACAAACAGAACACAGGACAGACAGACAGAGAAGGGGCGCGAGACAGACGAGAGAGCAGAGCCACGGAGAAACAGAGAGACAGAGAGAAACAGAGAGACAGAGAAGAAACAGAGAGATAGAGAGAAAATCGGAACGAGAGAAGGAGGGAGAGAAGAGAAATAGGGCGGGAGAGAGAGAGAGAGAGAGAGAGAGAGAGAGAGAGAGGAGAGGAGAGGAGAGAGAGAGACAGACAGACAGACAGACAGAGGACAGACAGACAGAAAGAGGAGGGGGGGGAGGGAGGGAGGAGGCGCCCACAGGTGGCGAAGACAGCAGTGAAAATAAATAACCGTTAGCAGTCAATACTCTCCCTGCGGTGGACCCGCCGCCATGGGGCGTACAGACACCCGTGAGGCGGCTCTCAGTCCTCTCCCAACACTATCCGCCTTAAAGCTGCCAAGCCCTCCACTCTCTGTCAGTCTATCGCTGGCTGTCTCTTTTTCGCCTCGTTTCCTCTTTCTATCTG
>JADBJO010006546.1:42500-47500 GCA_016801955.1 Conus betulinus
TGCCAATGCCGTCCACTTTTCCGCCTGCAATGCCGTCCACTATTTCCCTGCGATACCTTTGTCTATATTGCCTGCGACGCCTTCCTCTATATTACACTGCGATGCCTTCCCTTCTGTACACTGCTGTCTTCCACTGGCTGCAATGCTGTCTGTCTGTCTGTTCTCGCCTCTCTCCTCTCGCCTTCCACTATATTCTCTCCGCTCTCTCTCTCTTACCCATGCGATCCTTCCACTATATCCCACTGCGACTCGTCCATTTATTACCCTGCAATGGCTTCCACTAGCTTGTGTGGGCGATGCAGTACATTACCATACATAATACAGTTCAGCTGACAATGCCGACTGCATGACTTTCATTTCACACAATGCAGCCCTGCATATGAATCTTGGGTGCCTTCCGCCTTCTGCTGTACTTTATTACCCTTTTGCACTATATTAAGCCTTCCACATGGGCTGCCCTGCAACGCCTTTCATTATATTACCCTGCGATGCCTTCCACTATCTTACACTGCCAAGCCTTCCACTCCACTGTATTACTCTGCAATGCCGTCCGCTAGATTACCCTGCGATACCTTCCACTATATATCCCTGCGACGCCTTTCATTATTACCCTGCGATGCCTTCCACTATAACACTCTGCGATGCCTTCCACTATATTACCCTGCGATGGCTCCACTTTATTACCCTGCAATGTCTTCCACTATATTAACCTGCGATACCTTCCACTATATATCCCTGCAATGCCTTTCATTATATTACCCTGCGACGCCTTCCACCATAATACTATCTTGCGATGCCTTCCACTATATTACCCTGCGATGGCTCCACTATATTACCCTGCAATGTCTTCCACTATATTACCTGCGATACCTTCCACTATATTCCCTGCAATGCCCTTCCACTATATTACCCCTGCGATGCCTTCCACTATATTACTCTGCGATGCCTTCCACTATATTACCCTGCGATGGCTCCACTATATTACCTGCAATGCCTTCCACTATATTAACCTGCGATACATTCCACTGCGATGCCTGCCTTCCCTTTCATTATATTACCCTGCGATGCCTTCCACTATATTACCCTGCGATGCCTTCCACTATATTACCCTGCGATGCCTTCACTTTATTACCCTGCAATGTCTTCCACTATATTACCCTGCGATGCCTTCCACTATATATCATGCAATGCCTTCCACTATACTACCCTGCGATGCCTTCCACTATATTACCTACGATACCTTCCACTATATAACCCTGCAGTTCCTTCCACTATATTACCCTGCGATGCCTTCCACTATATTACCCTGCAATGCCCTCCACTATATTACCGAGCAATGCTTTCCATCAATTATACTACAACGCCTTCCACTATCTTAAACTGTAGTACCGTCCACTATGCTACTGTGCAATGCCTTCCACTATATTACACTGCGACGCCATCCACTATATACCGTGTAATGCCTTCTACTATATTACCTGTAATGCCTTCCACTATATTTAGCGTGCGATGCATTTCACTATATTTACTTGCGATACCTTCCACTATTTTATCCTGTAATGCCTTCCACTATATTAGCGTGCAATGCCTTCCACTATATTACCCTGCGATACCTTCCACTATTTTACCCTGCAATGTCTTCCACTATATTACCGTGCAATGTCTTCCACTATATTACCGTGCAATGCCTTCCACTACATTACCCTGTATGCCTTTCAACTGTATCACACCTGCGATTCCTCCCACTATATTGCTTTGGAATGGCCTCCATTACCCATACCTTGCGATGCCTTCCGCTATATTACTCTGCAATGCCTTCCACTGCATTACACTGCGACGCCTTCCACTTTATTACCGTGTGAAGCCTTCCACTATATTACCCTCCGACGGCTCCCACCATATCATCCCGCGAGGCATTCCACAACGTTACCATGCAATGCCGTCCACGGTAGTACACTGCTTTGCTTTTCACCATATTACCCTGCAATGCCTCCCACTATATTACCTTTGTAATGTTTTCCACTATATTACTCTCGAATGCCTTCCACTATATTACCCTGCAATGCCTTACACATTATTACGGTGCAATGCCTCTCACTTTCTTACTCTCGAATGCCTTCTGCTATATTACCCTGCAACGCCTTCCACTACATTACCCTGCAATGCCTTCCACTATATTACCCTGCAATGCCTTCCACTATATTACCCTGGAATGCCTTCCACTATATTACCCTGAAATGCCTTCCACTGTATTACCCTGCAATGCCTTCCTATATTACCCTGCAATGCCTTCCACTATATTACCCTGAAATGCCTTCCACTATATTACTCTCCAATGCCTTTCTGCTGTATTACCCGGGCAACGCCTTCCACTATATTACCCTGAGATGCCTTCCACTATATTACTCTCCAACGCCTTCCACTATTATTGTACCCTTTGATGACTTCCACTATATCATCCTTCAAAGCCTTCCACTACATTATCCTGCGATGACTTTCACTGCATACCCTGCAGTGCCCTTGTGTTATATTGTAGCGCCTTCCACTATATCATACTGCAATGTCTTTCATTGTATTATATTGCAGTGCCTTCCACTATATCATACTGCAATGTCTTTCATTGTGTTATATTGTAGTGCCCTTCCACTATATCATACTGCAATGTCTTTCATTGTGTTATATTGCAGTGCCTTCCACTATATCATACTGCAATGTCTTTCATTGTGTGTTATATTGCAGCGCCTTCCACTATATCATACTGCAATGTCTTTCATTGTGTTATATTGCAGCGCCTTCCACTATATCATACTGCAATGTCTTTCATTGTATTATATTGCAGCGCCTTCCACTATATCATACTGCAATGTCTTTCATTGTATTATATTGCAGCGCCTTCCACTATATCATACTGCAATGTCTTTCATTGTGTTATATTGCAGTGCCTTCTACCTTGTTAAATTGCATTGTCTTCCACTGTAGTATGTTGCAATGGTTTTCACGGTGTTGCATTGCAGTGCCTCTGAAGGCATTCTTTGGCAATGGTTTCCTCTGTTGGTTACAGTGATGACTGCATCCTTTGGCAATGGTTTTCCTCTGTTGGTTACAGTGGATGACTGCATCCTTTGGCAATGGTTTCCTCTGTTGGTTTAAAGTGATGACTGCATCCTTTGGCAATGGTTTCCTCTGTTGGTTACAGTGATGACTGCATCCTTTGGCAATGGTTTCCACTGTTGTTTACTGCGATGCCTGCCACAGAAAAGCATTGCAGTGACTCCCACTGTGTTACAAAGCAGTGGTTTTCACTGATTTTTCTTTTGTTAATCTTTCAATGTCTCCCACTGTCGCATAATGTATGTCTTTTAACCATGTGTGATGTTTTGTTTATTCCTTACCGTGTTGTATTACAGTATCTTCTGCTTTATTCTATTGCAGTGTCTTCCGCTGTATTATGTGGCAGTGGCTTCCATCGTATTAGGTTGCATCTCTCTTTCCAGTGTCTCATGATACTCAAGTGCCTCCAGCCGTCTTATACTGCCTTCCATTTTTGTGTTTTGTTGTCGTATGTTTCGCTGTAATTTATGGCGGTGCCTTCCACTCTGTTCTGTGGTTATTGTCTCTGTTGCATTCTATCTTCCATTGCACTGCATTGCAGTCGTTCATTTATACTAATATTTGGCACTGGCTTACACAGAGTTTTTTTTTTTTTTTTTAAAGTGCCGTCTAATTCAGTACATGATCCATGCCTTGAACGGCATCATTTCTGAAATGCGTTCTACTGTATTTAGATGATACTGCCTTCCAGTCTCTCACATGGGGAATACTTTCCATTTTGGTTGAACTGCAGTGTCTCCTGCTGTATAACACCACACTCTTTTCTGCTGTGCATTCCATTGCATGATATAAGTAATGCCCCCCCCCCCCCCCCCCCCCCCCCCCCCCCCCCCCCCGTACGATTTTTGCGATGTCCTTGCACTTATCATACAACACAGCAACAATGCCTTCCTATATATTACATTGCAGTGCTTACCACCGCATTGTGTTGACTTGCCTTCCACTGAATTTGAATTGCAATCCAACTGTGTTATTTTGAAATGCCTTCCATTGTAATCCACTATCATTCCATCCGCTGTATTATGTTTATTTTGTATTTTGTCAGTGGAATGCCTTTCCCAAATGGTATGTTGCCCTTTTGATCTTTAATCTCGGGAGACAATATTCCTGGTGTTTGCGTCCAAGACAGTGTGGAACGCCAACAGACAAACGGTTAAATTAGAAACTATGGCGTTTAAAGTTCGTCTTTGTTTTCCATCTCCATCTTTTTATTCAAAATAATACAAATACATATATGTCAAGCTACATGATTTGCTGAAGTGTGTAAATATCCCCCTGATTGGTGGTATAAACTCTCGGAATTTACCTGTAAATACAACAACAACCAATCGAAAAATACCTTACATAGATTTTGTTGTAAGTGCAGTTGACCATCATTTATCCCGACTGGCAGAAGACTCTGGAAATTCAAGTGGGGGGTACAACAAACCAATCGAAAAATACCTTACATAGATTTTCGCCAATCCAGTTGACCATCAGTTGTTTACCTGGGGACCGGAATGCTCAGTGTGGTAGAGCGCCGGACTCGTAATCTTGGTGATCCTGGGGTTGCGAGTTCGAATCTGCGCCGGGCCGTTTTGGTACAGGGGGGATTTTTCCCTCGGAGTTAAACATTGGTTCTGACTCCATTTCCCATACAGTCCTTCCAATGAGACTATAAACCGAGGTTCTGTGTGGAACACACGCATAACGTTTTGCACACACGTCAAATCATATCACTTTCAGAAGAGAAGGCCAGTTTGACCGTTGGTATGGATAACACGTTACACATAGCATGCACCATCCCCGAAATTGGAGCATGGCTGCCTTAATAGTGGGATAAAATAAACGGTCATGCACACAAACCTCCACTCTTTTATATTGGGTAGATGGGATTAATCCTTGCCTGT
>JADBJO010006546.1:52500-55000 GCA_016801955.1 Conus betulinus
CACACACAACTCCAGCACAACAACACAACACACACACACACACAAGCACATACACAAGTAGAGGAGAGAGAGAGAGGAGAGAGAGGAGAAGAGGAGAGAGAGAGAGAGAGATAGAGAGAGAAGCGAGAACAATGAATGCCGAACAAACAAAAATTTCGTTTTAACCATTGTAACAGGTTATAAGAAATTGTACAATGCTTTTTTTTTTTCTCCACCAAGCCCGTATAACGAGAGAGAGAGAAGAGATGAGAGAGCGATAGAGAGAGAGAGAGAAGAGAGAGAGAGAAAAGAGAGAGAGAGAGGGAGAGAGCAGAGAGAGATAGAGAGAACCGAATGTAACTAACCACACAAAATTTCGGGTTTTAACCAGGGTAACGAGATTAACAAATGTACTTGCTTTCTCCACCAAGCCATTTAAGATTAGAGAGCGAGAGAGAGAGAGATAGAGATAGCGATAGATAGAGGCTAGGGGATGAGGTGGGAGAGCGAGAGATGCATAGAGATAGAGAGAGATATGAGAGAGAGAGAGAGATAGAGAGAGAGACAGACAAAAGATATACAGAACAGACAGTACCATACCGAACAAACATACGGATAGTACAGAAAGAAAGACAATACTAGAGATACATGAGTACCCAAAGCAAAGATGTATTCAAACAACCAGACCGAAGAGACAAAAAGTACGAGAGATACACAAGAGAATAAAAAAAAAACCACACCCACACCCACACCACACACACGACACACACACCACACACAACACACACCCACCCCACACAACACCACACCCACTACCCACACACACACAATACACAAACCGTACAAACGCCACCACTATGTCACAGAAAGGTAAAACGAAAAGAACGACAAAATCCGTCCAGTAGATTTCAATATGTACGCCAATCAACAACACGGCATTTGTAAAAACAAGATACCAGAGATATCACTGTGTGTACACCAGTCGACAACACAGCGTTTGAAAACACAGATGTCTAGCAAGGGGCTGACTGACTCTGTCCTATATTACATTCAGCAACAGCTCGCATCCGTATTACAACTGCAAGTTTTCACACATATGGCAGGCTATGTAGTTTTGGATTGGGGTGACAATAGCCACAAGAGCCACCACCACCACCACACCAACACAAACAACACCACGACGACGACAACAGCAACAACAACGACGACGACAACAACAACAACAAGGAACAACAACAACAACAACAACAACACCGATAACACAACAACAACAGCAAAGAGGCTCTTGTCCTGACCTACAGCTCTACAATGCACGTTTGTCAATATAATGATTCGTATCACACACCACACACACACACACACACACACACACCGAGATGAGAGAGAGATAGAGAGAGAGAGAAGAGAGAGCGAAGAGAGAGAGAGAGGTGACATTTAACTCAGGGAAAAGAGCGAGAGGGAGGCGGGGGGGGGGGGGGTGGGGGGGAACGTTTAGGGAGCCAGATTGTTCACTATAGCTGGCCTGCACCGCCCATCTCTCGCTTTGTGGACGACAGACAGCCTACACTGTGTCAGTTGCAGTGTATTGACCATCACTGTGAACGCGCGTGCACACGCGCATGGGCCACGTGCCGGCAGACACAGGCACACAAACCGCCCCCCCCCCCCCCCGTCCCCGCACACACACACACACACACCACACACACACACACACACAACACGCATTCACGTATGCACGCACGTTAGGCACGCACGCAGACACGCACGCACGCACGCACACACACACACACACACACACACACAACACACACACACACACACACACAACACACACGCACGCACGCACGCACGTCACGGCACGCACTCACACACACACACACACACACACACACAACACACACACACACACACAACACACAACTAAAACATGACCCGAGTTGTTCTTGATGATGGCGGCTTAGAGACTAAAAAGACAAATAAACACACTAGCTTGCCTGAAGAAGACCTAAGAGGTCGAAACGCGTCGTGTTTTGCGTGTAATTTTTGTTTGTCCCTGTTGTTTGGCGGACTCAAAGACGATTTTTTTTTTTCAAACTTTAGTTCAGCAATTAGGCGACTGATCGACATATAACAAAACGCACCCCAAATCTTTAATTCAGCAGTTAGGGAAGTTGATGATATAAAACAAAACGCGCCCCAAATCTTTAATTGAGCAGGGGAGATTTGGTGATGTATAAACAAAACGCGCCCCAAATTTTTAATTCTCAGTTAGGGAGGTTGGTGATGTATAGACAAAACACGCCCCAAATCTTTACTTCAGCAGTTAGGGCGCTGGTGATGTATAAACAAAACACCGCCTCCAAATCTTTACTTCAGCAGTTAGGGCGCTGGTGATGTATAAACAAAACACACCCCCAATCTTTACTTCAGCAGTTAGGGCGCTGGTGATGTATAAACAAAACACGCCCCAAATCTTTTACTTCCGCAGTTAGGGCGCTGGTGATGTATAAACAAAAACACG
>JADBJO010006546.1:77500-85000 GCA_016801955.1 Conus betulinus
AGAAAAAAAGAGGGGGGGGGGGGGGGGGGGGGGGGGGGGGGGGGGGGGGGGGGGGGGGGGGGGGGGGGGGGGGGGGGAGGAGGAGAGAGAACTGATACATTTGAGGGCATGAACATGATTTTATACTTAATGAATGGTATTTTTAATTAGATGAATTAAGGGTGATACATTGGCTCAAAGTTACTTCAAACTGCACCATTTCATTTTTTCCCTCTTGGGTTAAAAAAAAAAAAAAATTAAAAAACTGCATGCTATCACCTACACCACCCCACCCCCAACCCTCCCTTTGTTCCGTTCATGCAGATAGCTTAGTGGGGTAGAGCGCCGGACTCGTAATTCTGGTTGATCCTGGGGTTGCGAGTTCGAATCTCCGCCGGCCCATTCGGTAAAGGGGGATTTTCCCCTCAGAGTTAACATTGGTTCTGACTCCATTTCCAGAAAGTCCTTCGAATGAGACTGTAAACCGAGGTTCCGTGCGTGAACGCACGCACAACATCTTGCACACACGTAAAAATCCCATCATCAACCCTCGGAAGAAAAGGTCAGTTTGGCTGTTGATGTGGATGACACGTTACACATAGCATACACCCTGCGTGAGAAATGGAAAGAATGAAGGAAGTAAGGAAACTGAGTGAACGATATTGAACGATATTGACTGAATGAAGTGCCATCTGGCAGCTCTTTAGTCGGCACTACCCAGGTAGGCAGCCCGTTGTGTAAACGAGTGTGAATTGTAAAGCGCTTAGAGCTTGGTCTCCAGCCGAGAATAGGCGCTATATAAGTATTTTTCAATATGTTAATAATAACAACAACAACAACAACAATAATAATAATGATAATAAGATGATGATGATGATGATGATGATGATGATAATAATGATAATAATAATGATGATGATGATGATGATGATAAAATCATAATAATAATAATAATAATAATAATAATAATAAATAATAATAATAATAATAATAATAATAATAATAATAATAAAACAATAATAACAATAACAATAACAACAACAACAACAACGATCATAATAATAATAATATAGATGTAGATATTGAAAGAGGATCCCATCCCTCTCTTAACCCCCAATCCGTAATTCAATACGTATATAAAATGAAAAAAAAAATGCTGAATAGAACAGACCACCAACACCCCCCCCCCCCCCCTGACGCCCCCCCCCCCCCCCCCCCCCCCCCCCCCCCCCCCCCCCCCTAGACCCCCCCCCCCCCCCCCCCCCCCACAGCCCCCCCCCCCCCCCCCCCCCCCCCCCCACACCCACCCCCCCACCCCCCCCACACACACCCCCAATCTCTCCTCTCTCTCGACTTTTTTATACAAAAATTTACAAGATAAACAACCCCCCCCCCCCCAATGTTTTGGTCTTTTTTGCTAAAAATGACTGTTTTGAATGCCCCTCCCTCCTTCCCCCACCCCAACCCTCCCCCCATATTATTTGACCTCCTCCCCATGTAGAATATTTTCAGTGGCAATGTTGTTCCATGGACATAAAAGATCGATGATGGCCCCCCCCCCCCACCCTCCCCCCCATCTCTCTCTCTCTCTCTCTCTCTCCTATCTCTCCCTCTCTCTCTCTGTCTTTCTCTGTCCGTTGCCCACTCTCCCCCCTCTCTTTTCTCTCTGTCTCTCTCTCAATATATCTCTGTCTGTCTATCTGTTTGTCTGTCTGTCGGTCTCTCTCTGTATCTTTCTCTCTGTCTGTCTGTCTATCTGTCGGTCTGTCTGTGTCTGTGTCTCTCTTATGTATCTCTCTAGTCGTCTTATCTCTACAATCTATCTCTCTCTCTCTCTCTCTCTCTCTCTCTCTCTCTGTCAGTATCTGTCTGTCTGTCTGTCTGTCTGGTTATTTGTTGGTTATCTGTCTCGCTCTGTCTCTGTCAGTTCGTCTGTCTGTCTGTCTGTCTCTCTCTCTCTCTCTTCTCTCTCTCTCTCTCTCTCTCTCTCTCTCTCTCTCTCCTCTCTCTCCTCTCCCCCCCCCCTCCTCGCTCCTCGCTCATCATCACATATTACAGCCCGCTGAAGTTTGGGAGGGAAGAGCTCCCCGGAGAGAGCTACAGAGAGATCATACGAGAGAGAGAGAGCAGCTCCTCTGAGCGCTAGAGTCCAAGAGAGCCGGGACAGAGAGAGAGAGAGAGCCCGCTGAGAGTTTGGTGCAGGGAGGGAAGGAAGAGAGGAGAGAGAGAGAGAGAGAGAGAGAGAGAGAGAGGGAGAGAGAGGTTCAGGAGAGGAGATCCGAGAGAACCTCAGGGTTCACATCAGATAAACGCACCGCATCGCATCCATTATTCAATTACCGCACAAACCACCCCCCACCCCACTATTTCTACCTCCCCCCCCCCCACACCCTCCCCCCCCCCCCCACCCCCCTCCCCCTCTCCTCTCAGTTCTCAGACCAGCTCGCTTTTTCCTCCTCTGTGCTATTATTCTTATGACCCTCAACGATCGTTAAATATAGTCGTCATGCCTGATGGAATAGAGGGGGAATGGCGAATGCGTAGGGGTGGGTGGGTAGGGATTGGGGGGAGGGGTTGGGGTGGATGGGATGGGGGGGGGGGTGGGGGAAGGGGGGGGGGGGCGCGAAGAGGTAATGTTTAGAAGAGTAAAAGCGCTGGCATGCCTACGTCCTGGCGCGCATGTGGGTATGCCAGTGGCACATGCTCCCGCGTTCGCTGTTTCTGTCTCTCTGTCCTCTTCTGTCTGTCTGTCTGTCTGTCCTGCCTGCCCTTTGTCCCTGTCTGTCTGTCTGTCTTGTCTGTCTGTCTCTTCTCTCTGTTTCTCTCTTTCTCTCTCTCCTGTTTTCTCTCTGTCTGTTTCTCTCTCTCTCTCCTCTCTCTCTCTCTCTCTCTCTCTCTCTCTCTCTCTCTCAAACACACACACACACACACACACCCACACACACTCTCTCACACTCACTCTCTCTCTCTCTCACACTCACATCTCTCTCTCACTCTCTCTCACACACACACACACACATTCACCCACACACACCACACACACACACACACACACACACAAACACCACACACACACAACACACACACACAACACACACACACACACACACACACACACACACACACACCAAGTCTAACGTCTAGTTCCAGTCGAGTGTAGTCTTTTTCTTCCCCGTGCGTTAGTCCCTATAAATCTCCCAGGACAAGAAACGTGTTCGCACGTGCATGCACGAATGACGTCAAATAGGCTCTATTGTAGTTTTTGCCTAAAATTCGTCACTTTCATTAGACGCTGTGGCCTGGTCGTTGGTCAGATCCGAATTATTCCCAGCTCCATGTTTTGTTTGTTTTGTCTTTTTTGTTGTTGCTTGTGTGCTTGCTTTTTTGTTTTGTTTTGTTTTGATTTGTTTTCCCAACCAGACAGACCAACGGGTTCTGCGCCTAGCTTGATGGCACTGAACAATGCCAGCTGACTTTGGTCAAAGAGAGTTGGCCGTAACATGCTAGAATCAGTCCTGGCATCGCTGTTCACCTATCACCTATCACCTGTCACCTATCACCTATCACCCATCGGCTATCACCCATCACCTATATCCCATCACCCATCACCTATCACCGATCAGATATCGCCTATCACCCATCACCTGTTACGCATCATCTATCACCTATCACCCATCACCTATCACCTATCAAATATTGCCTAACACCCATCACCCATCACCCATCACCTATCAACCATCACCTGTCACCCATCACCTATCACCTATCACCCATCACCTATCACCCATCACCTATCAACCATCACCTATCACCCATCACCTATCACCCCTCACCCATCACCTATCAACCATCACCTATCAACCATCACCTATCACCATCACCCATCACCTATCACCCATCACCTATCACCCCATCACCATCACCTATCACCTATCAAATATCACCTATCATCACCCATCACCTATCATCGCCCTATCACCCATCACCTATCACCCATCACCTATCACCCATCACCTATCACCCATCACCTATCACCTATCAAACCTATCACCTGTCACCTACCCCGGAGTCGTGAAGACCGTTGGGGCGCCACAGAAGACTTCGCAGCCAGCTTCCCCCAGTCCTGCTCATGTTTGACTTCACACACGAGTCCTTCCAGTGCAGTGTGTTGGTGTTCTGTGTAAGAAAAACAGTTGTTGTGATTAGAGGGAAAACGCGTTAATGCTCTGCAGAAATGCTAAACAAACACACACGTTGACTCATGCGTTCTTCACGTCAATTCAACCTGTAAATGTTTACCCGAAAGAAGCTGGGTTTTAAAGGGAAGAGATTTTGCAGGGAGATGAATGGGTGTCTCCGGTTTAAATCCCTATAAGGTAACTTCCCTTGACCTCTCTTTCTTTTCTTTTTATTCGTGGTTGTGTTTATAACGCGTTAAAGCAGGGTTCATACTGAGTGTCAGCCACACATCCATACACACACATGTGTACACTCACAACACACACACACACACACACACACACACACACACACACACACACACACACACACACACACAATGATAATAATTGCACAACCAATGTTAGGTAAGTACTCAAGGTCTGACCAGCGCGTTGGGCTAATGCTCTAGGTCCGACATCTGCTTAGTCGTCGCCCACGAGACGCCCTTCTTAAAGTCTCTCATCTTAGTCATTAATTCATTTATCCATCAGCTCAATGTGGTCTCAAAACTTGGCGGATGTGGTGTAGCGTATATGGACTAGTCCGCACGCAGTAACACTTCCTTGATGAAACTGAAACTGAAACTGAAGACTGAGCCTCAATCCAGACAACCTCGCATTAACACATCTAGTTAACCTCGCATTAACAGATCTAGTTAACCTCGCATTAACAGATCTAGCTGCAAAGGGAGACGACTGCAGGCGGAAATCTAAACAAATCTGAAATAAATGCTAGCTAACCGCCAAGAGAAACGTGGACAAACGAGTCACAAGACAAAACACGACGCGTTTCGACCTCTTAGGTCTTCTTCAGGCAAGACACAAACAAGTAAGACAAGTGAAAATGAACGAATTTGTCACTGAGTTTGATCTCTTCAGCGCAAGGTAGGCGTTGAAATTCGTTTCATTTTCATTGTCCTCTTTGTTTTGTGTCTTGCCTGAAGAAGACCTAAGAGGTCGAAACGCGTCGTGTTTTGTCTTGTGACTCGTTTGTCCACGTTTCTCTTGGCGGGTCGCTAACTTTTATTCAAGACTCTCATTAACAGCCAAGCATGGAACTTACTGACCATCTGATCGTGCGAGACTGTCGGGTTCCTAACCCATTGTTTGCTCAACATGAATCGAAGCCTTGTTCTGATAGACGGCCGGTTTGTTGCCTTGGATTAACCCCAGATATACATATCAAACCTCCTACAGCAACAATAATGATAACAAACAACAACAACAACAACAACACAACAACAACACTAGCCCATCGTGGGTGATTGATAGCCTCTGCCCCTGAGGAAAAAAAATGGTTTCATGACAGCTGGTTACGTTCAGACCTGATCTGTTGATGTCTTCTGTTACCTACTCGGGTGATAAACTCCGGAAACGGATCCTTGTTTGTCAGCCCCTCTCTCTCCCGCGCTCCCCCCCCCCCCCCCCCCCCCCCCCCCCCTACACAATGGATAGAGCGAGGGAGACAGACTGACAGACAGACGGAGGGGCTGGGGAGGGAGAGGTGGAAGTATGGAGAGAGGGGAGAGGAGAGGGAGGAGAGATGAGAAGAGGTGACAGTGGAGAGGGAAGACAGAGGGAGGAGAGAGGTGACAGAGAGATGGAGGAGAGAGAGAGAGAGAGGAGGGGGAGAGAGAGAGAAGAGAGAGAGAGAGAGAGAGAGAGAGGGAGAGAGAGAGAGGAGAGAGAGAGAGAGAGAGGTGGGGGGCTAAACTGATGTAAAGAGCGAAAGAAACAGAATTAAGCAAACAAGGTATTTGCATGAAGCAATGAATTGGAGTGCCTCACTGAATAGGCTAAATCAATGATGACTGCGTTAATATTTGGATAAAAGAATAAAGAAGTAGATGAATAGATATCAGACAAACAAACAAACAACGGAAAAAAAAAATAAATGAATACATTCACAAAAGAAGGGCAGAAGGACTCGATTTACATTCCCAATCTATAAATGAATGAATAAGCAAATGATAAAGGAGAACGGCGCTTGGGAAGAGAGCTGACCTCTGCCAAGGTCGAACGGATCCTGGATCTGGCCTTTGAACCGGATCTGTATTGAAATGTGAAGCCAGCAAGTACCGTGTTAACTGCACTGAGAAAAAAAAAATCAATAGATAAAGTCTTATTTATTTATATATCTATTTATTCATTTATTGTTTTTTTTTTCCCATTAATTTCTCATTTATATGTTAAATATTGTATTCAGTTAACATTCTGTGAATAGGTCACATGAGCGGAAACAAAACAATGTTTGCGCAAAGGAAAGTAAATGATGGTGGGAACTAGAGAAGTACTTCCGGTGCATTCTCTGTAAAAATTTAAACATGAAAATAAATAGTATCACCATCTATGTCGCCATTTGATATGTCATGATGACATAGATTTCATAAACATCAATCGGTTTGTCAGAGGTAGCTTCACGAAGTTCATTTTCCAGCGCAAATACTTATGATAATGTTTATGTACAGACCTTAGAGCTGTTGTTAGATCCGGATCTGTGGGACGGATCCACACACACACACACACACACACACAAAAATTCATGTGTTTTGTCCTTGGGACACATTCTAACTTTCTACCATGTTTTCATGGTCAGTCCAATGAAAAAAGTCAACCGGCCAACAGACGAAGAGAGAGAGAGAGAGAGAGAGAGAGAGGAGAGAGAGAGAGAGAGAGAGAGAGAGAGAGAGAGAGAGAGAGAGAGAGACAGAGAGAGAGAGAGGACAGAGAGAAAGAGAGAGACAGAGAGAGGTCGATGAATGAGGTCTTCTATCCCAGTCAAGCGGAGGGGGTTACAAAAGGAAATCATTTCAGGACACTACATATAAAATGAAAGCGATTAACATCCCTCTGGAGGGAAAAGAGAGAGAGAGAGAGAGAGAGAGAGAGAGAGAGAGAGAGACAGAGACAGACAGAGACAGAGACAGAGAGAGGAGGCGGAATGAGAGAGTGGAGGGAAGACAAAAGAAAGAAGACAAACAATAGAAAGTAAAAAAGAAGACAGCTGAACCTAGGGGCTCAGCGGAAAGAGGAGGGTTAGAAGTTGACGGCAGGATGGATGCTGGGGGGGGGGGGGGGGGGGGGGGGGGGGGGGGGGGGTTTAAAGGAGGTAAGGGGGGGAGAGGGGAGGTAAGGAGGGGAGGAGGGGCGCTAGGGGGAGACCAAAACGAAAATGGTCATTTAAGATCCAAAGATAGGGTAAGGTTAGGTAATGTTGCTTTATAGCCCAGCCGACCGCAAAGGGCCACATCAGGGCTGTCACCACGTTCAAATCAAACTCACAAGTCATTCATTCACACAA
>JADBJO010006546.1:95000-97500 GCA_016801955.1 Conus betulinus
ATGTAATAGAAAAGCGAATTTCGACACTCGCTGTTCCTTATCTGAGTGCATGAAATGAGCAGAAATCTATCCTCACCTCTAGTACGGTAACTCTCGCTTGGTATGAAAAAAAAAATAAATAAATAAAAGATAAAAAGTCGTCTCCGTTGATGTTTGAGTGCAAAGAACGGCCTTGATGAAGAATCCGACGATGCACTAAATTATTGACAGTCAAAGATGTTTCGTAGATTTTTGCTCACCGTGGTCATTCGGGGACATTTCATTTAAAATTGGGAACAAGATTTTTTTGTTTGTTTGTTTTGCTTTTTGTTTTGCTTTGAATGCATATAAATCACTGGAAATGACAGAGGAAATGTTTGCCACCACTGTCCATGGTTGTCAAGCATAGCATATTCGCTTGCGCATCTCACAGATAACACAGTCCACGGTAAACTGAAACAAGATGTAAAGCACATAAATGTACTCCCAGTTTATCTTCCTGAAAAACGTCACAATCAAGCATGATAATGTATTTGACGTCACAATCAAACATGCGTCATAATGCATTTGTTGTACAAGTCAAGACGTATTCCATAAAGAAGAAAAACCGTTTTGGTCCGTTTACAGCCGTCAGTAACGGCTATTCTGGTAAAATAAGACATCGGGCATCATCCGTGACCCATAATGAACATACCTACAAATTTTCGGAAAGATCGGCCTAGAAGTTTTGTCTGGGGCGAGTGAAACACATTTTGACCACGGACACACAGACAGACACACAGACATCATTTCTTCGTTCCCATTGTAGAGTGCTCCCTGTTCTATAAGAAGTGGGAGTACAGAAGGAATCCTGTGTATCTATCATGGCGTGTGTTGTTCCACAGCATCAAACGTTACACCGACTAGGGTAGTATGAAAAAAAAAAGTACTTGGATTTGTAGGATGTGGACATCTGTAGACATACACATTTCTGATTTTTTCGTTCGTTTTCTTTTGTTGTTGTCTGTTTCCCTTTTGTTTTTTTTTTTCTCTGTTAAAAATTGCATGAATCTTCTGTTTATTTTATGTTTGTGTTTAAATACATTGTAACTGTTGGGAAACAAGGTCATTTATGAAGAAAAATTGAGCTAGAGAGAAAAGAAATCCTGTATCAAAACATTTTGAATTCAGAGACAGAGAGAGAGAGAGAGAGAGAGAGAGAGAGAGAGAGAGAGAGAGAGAGAGAGAGACAGAGAGAGAGAGAGAGAGAGAGAGAGAGAGAGAGAGAGAGAGAGAGAGAGAGAGAAACGGAAAACAAGCGGCCGTTTGAAAAGCAACTAAATGAAGTACAGGTGCTGGGCCACACAAAATATGATAGAAATGTACATGAATAACACACGTCATATTCTGAAGGCTTTTCAGTTGCAAGTGTGATAGTATAGGGTTAACAGGATGTATCTAAAGAACAAAACAAAGGAAAAAGAATAAGAAGAAAGTAGTTAAGAAAAAGAGGGCATAAGTAATGAATGTACAACGAAACAAATGCAAAAAGAAAGAAAGAAAAGGAAAAAGAAAGAAAGAAAGAAAGAAAAAAGAAAGAAAGAAAGAAAACATGCATTGAAAGATATTAACCCCCTTTAAACCTTAGCAACAGAAACGAAAATGAATACCATTTACAATGTCACTACTACTACTACGACGCTGCGAGAAAATTAGCATAATAATGATAACAACAACAACAACAACAGCAATAATAATAATAATAATAATGATAATAATAGTAATAATAATAATAATAATAATGTCAATAATATAATGAATAATAATATAATAATAATAATAATGAAATAATAATGATGAATAATGATAATCTCTCCACCACATGTTTGGCATTTACAACTGTGTCCAGTTCACTACCAATCCCAGTTTCCATTTACTCCCCAGTATTTGATACAAAGGACGTTGACGGCCTGCCATCATCTGCCTTCATAAGCCACACGCCGGGTGTATCAGTGACTAGTGGTGTCACCCCTACTTGCTTTAGCAAGTGGGCTGTTGCGTATATGGACGAGTCCGCACACAGTGAGGTCCAATTGATGAAAGAAAAAAAAAACCGGACAAATGTCATATTTCCTTCTCAGTCAAAGCCTATTAAGCAAATTCATAAACAGATATGCACAGATACAACGATTTGAGAATTCAGTAGTCTTGTTCTCAGCCTTCAAATCTCCATCTTTGTAGAAAATCGATAGCTCAATCAACTTACAGCTTACTTCACCACGTTCCGCGTCCCGCCATTTGAAACACACGCACACACACACACACACACACACACACACACACACACACAAGCGACGAGGAGGGGGTAAAACGTTGCTGCTCTGTCTGGGTTTTGTCTGTCAATTCAATAATCTAACCTAGGAAACTATGACACAAATATTATCTCCAGGGAGAAGCAGACACTAACTAGCATTAGCGCTTGGCTTGGTCCGTGACGAATGCACAAGGAGATGGTCTCGCGAGATTGTAGCCGCGTAGTCGA
>JADBJO010006546.1:112500-131457 GCA_016801955.1 Conus betulinus
CGGACATAGTGTCGCCCTTTCTTTATTGACGCTGACTTCACGATTTAGCAGTCAATGTCGTCAGTAGGGGGATTAGCAGGTGGTGTCCTGCGTACAATGGATCAGAAAAGACTTGCTGGCGTCACTGAATACTATCGAAGTGACTCGGCAGCAGTGCAGTCTCTCCTCTGGGTGGGTTGCCCTATGGCGACTTCACATTGACTGCTCCCGGTGGATTGCTGGAGGAGGGTCTGCTGCGGCGGAACAAGCCAGGGTGTGGCTGTGGATTGGGAGTCGGAATGAATGGTGTGGAGATTAGGCTACGAAGGTGGCACACAAGATGAGGCAACGAAAGGATCTCTCTCTCTCTCTCTCTCTCTCTCTCTCTCTCTCTCTCTCTCTCTCTCTGTCTCTCTGTCTGTCTGTGTCTGTCTGTCTGTCTCCCTCCCTCTATCCATCCCCTTTCTCTGTCTTTGTCTCTCATTTTCTGTCTTTCTCTGTCTGTCTGTCTTCTCTCTTCCTACTCCTCTGTCTCTTCGTACTCCTCTCTCTCTCTCTCTCTCTCTCTCTCTCTCTCTCTCTCTCTCTCTCTCTCTCTCTCTCTTCCTGCCTTTATTGTTTTATTTTATTTACTCCATAGCAAGACCATTTCGTCCGGCGACTGCAGCCGAGGTTAACGATCATGATTGGCAGCGAGAGCTTTTCGTTTTGTTGCAGCTTAGGGTTTTGTTTTGCTAGGATTTTGTTGTTGTTGCTGTGAATTTCTTTCCAGAGACAACAGTATCCAAGTTGGCAGCCGACGACACATGGAATTGTTCTGTGTTTGTAAGGGAACATTCGTTTCTACAGTCTCTTATCCTCTGTGTGTCTTTCTCTTTTCTTTTTGTCTTTTCCTTTTTCTTTTTACCGTTCTTTCTGTCTATATTTAGTCTACTTCTCTGAGTTTCTTTCAACCTTTCTTTCATTCTTTCTTTGAACGTTTCTTTTTGCAGTCCGTTGTTGCTGGTGTCGTGTCGATGTTTGTTGTTGTTGTTGTTGTTTCTTGTTGTTGTTGTTGTTGTTGTACTTGTTGTTATTGTTCTTATTGTAGTTGTTGTTGTTTTGTAGGTGTGGAGGTGGTGGTGGTGGTAATGGTAGTGTGTGTTTTATGCGCGTGTGTTTACATGTTTACATGTGTGTGTGTGTGTGTGTGCGCGCGTGCACGCGTGTGTGTATGCGTGTGTGTATGTGTGTGTGTGTGTGTGTGTGTGTGTGTGTGTGTGTGTGTGTGTGTGTGTGTGTGTGTGTGTGTGTGTGAGCACGCGTGCGTGCGCACGTCTGTGTGTGCGTGTATGCGCGTGTGTGTATGCATGTGTGTGTGTGAGCACGCACGCGCAGGCGCGTGTGTGTGTTCTTGCGTGTGTAAGTGTGTGTGTGTGTGTGTGTGTGTGTGTGTGTGTGTGTGTGTGTGTGTGTGTGTGTGTGTGTGTGTGTGTGTTCGTGCGTTCGTTCGTGCGTGCGTACGTGCGTGCGCTCTCGTGTGTGTGTGTGGGGAGGGGGGGAGGGAGGGAGGGAGGGGGACCGTTACGATCAGATGAAACTGGACATTGCTCTGGGTTTTCAAGAACTGTTCTCTCGTCTCTTGTTTTTTTTCTTTTTTCTTTTCCTTTCTTTCTTTCTTTCAGTCTTATGGTCTTCTTTCCTTCTTCCTTCTTTCCTTCTTTCTTTCTTTCTTTCATTTTGTTTTCCTTTCTATTTTCTCTTTAATCTGTTTGGATCAGATGACACTGGGAATTGCTCCCCATGTCCAGTGCTCTGTCGTCTTTTGTGTTTCTCTCTTTCTGTCTGTCTGTCTGTCTGTCTTTCACTCTTTCTCCTTGTTTTCTTTCTGATCTTTTCTTTTTTTTTGTTCTGATCCTTCTTTTTTTCGTTCTTTCTTTCGTTCTTTCTTTCTTTCTTAATTTTTTTCTCATTTTCTTTCTCTCTTTTCTTCCCTCCCACCCCCTACTTACTTTCTGTTTTCGTTTCTTCTTTCTTACTTTCTTCCTTTTTTTTCTTTCTTTCATTTCTTTCATTTCTGTTCTTCTGTTCTCCTTCTCTCGCTCTCTTTCTTTCTTTCTCTCTCTCTTTTTGTTTCTTCTCTTTTCTTTCATTCTACGTTTTTATCCTTCTTTCTTCTTCTTTTTTTTTTCTCTCTTTCTTTCATTCTGTCTTTTTTTTTTTTTTTTTTTTCTTCTTTCTGTTCTTTCTTCTTTCTTTTCTGTTTCTTTTACTCCGTCTTTCCGCAACAGACAACGATGGGTGTTTTGTTTTTTCTTCTTTCTCTTCCGTTCTCATTCTCTCTGTCTTTGCTGATTTCTTCTCTGTATTCTGTACGACGTGGACACTGGGGTAATTCTTCTGTAGTTTTTGAGGGAAGGGTCGATTCTGGATGTCTTTCCCGTTCTTTTCCTTTCCTTGTTTAGTTTCTTCACTTTGTGTCGGTCTCTCTGGCTGTCGTCATTTCTGTCTTTCTCTTCTCGTGGTTTTTTTCTTTTTTTTATTTTTTTTAACTTTTTTCTTTTTTCAAATTGTCCTTTCTGATTTCATCTCATCTTTTTGGGACCAAAAGAACAATGCATTTCAAAGTAATATTCTGTGTTTATTTCCCGTGTGTTTCTTTGGTTGTTTGTTTCCTTCCTTCCTTCCTTCCTTCCTTCCTTCCTTCCTTCACGCCTTATTTCAATCTCTCTCTTATAACCCAATCAGTCAGTATCAGTCGACATACGAAAGTGTACGTGTGAGTTAGTGAGTGAGTGTGTGCGTGTGCGTGGCGTGTGTGTGTGTGTGTGGTGTGTGTGTGTGTGTGTGTGTGTGTGTGTGTGGTGTGTGTGTGGTGTGTGCGACTCTGTGTCAGTATGTGAATGCGTTGTGTGTTGTGTGTGTGTGTGTGTGTGTGTGTGTGTGTGTGTGTGTGTGTGTGTGGGTGTGTGTGTGCGACTCTGTGTCAGTATGTGAATGCGTAGTGTGTGTGTGTGTTGTGTGGTGTGTGTGTGTGTGTGTGTGTGGTTGGTGTGGTGTGTGTGTGTGTGTGCATATTCTTACAGAATTCTATATAACAGTCAGCCAAGGATTAGAAAAAAACACACACGCCACACACACACCACGCACACACACACACACACACACACACACACACACACACACGCGCGCGCGCGCGCGCGCGCACACACACACACACGCTTGCATGCACGCACACACTAACACACACACACACACCACACACACACACACACACACACACAGCACTTCACTCAGCCCTACTTGACATATAGACTGGAAGTCGGGGCGCACGTGCGCTGCGAGTAGGAAATTGAGAGAACGCCATGCCCCACAGATGAGGAAATAGGCTGCGTTGGACCAAAGGAATATAACAGGATTTTTGTCCCTCCACCTGACCCTCCTAAACCCGAACCTCCCTGCCCCTCCCTCTTCCCGGTATCCCCTTTCCCCCACTCTATTCTTTACCCACCCCCCCTCCCTCCTCCCCCTCCACTTTCATTTTGTTGTATTCCCTCTCTCTCTCTTCTCATTCCTCTCTCTGTCTCTGTCCTGTCTGTCTGTCTGTCTGTCTGTCTGTCTGTCTGTCTGTGCTAGTCTCTCCTTCTCTCTCTCTCCTCTCACTCTCCTCTTCTCTCCTCTCCTCTCTCTCGCTTCTCTCTCTCTCTGAGTGGTCTTCTCTGGAGTGTAATGTGTTTTTGCTGGTGGTGTATGGTCCTCTCTCTCTCGTGCCTTCACTTCCTCTCTCTCTTGCACGGCTCTCCTCCGCTCTCTCTCCCCGACTCTCTCTCTCCCCGCTCTCTCTCCGCAGTCTCACGTCTCCTCTCATCTCTCCTCTCTCGTCTCTTTCTCTCTCGGCTCTCGTCTCTCATCTTCTCGTCACTCCTCCGCCGCTCTCTCCATCGTCGTCGCTCTCTCTTCGTCGTGTCCTCTCTCCTCCTCTGTGCGTGTGTTTACATGCTTGCGGCGGTGCGTAAACGCGTTGCGTGCTGTGTGGCATGGTTGTGCGGAGTGTGTACAATGCGTGGTGCGTGCGTGTCGTGGGCATTGTATGTATGTGGTGTGTATTTATGTAATGATGTGGTGTGTGTGTTTGTGTGTGTTTGTGTGTGTGTGTGTGTGTGTGTGTGTGTGTGTGTGGTTGTGAGTGCGTGCACGAACCTGTGAACGCGAATTGTGTATGATTATATACACACGCCGCACAAGCCTTGCCTCAAGATATGTTAGTCACGACTCGATGCGACTCTTCTCCGCTTTCTTGCCGCCGCGTTGCGCCGTTGTGTGCTTAAATGACCTCATCTCTGGTACCAATCGTAACAAATTATCTTCTTATTCCAAACGCAAAGCGCAGTCCAACCCCGATTGCAGAGGAACCATCCCCTGGGCGATCGATTCCCCCCCTAAAAGAGCAATACAAGGCAGGGCCCGGACCAAATGCCAGGTCAACATTCTCTGGAAGTACACGACAGTGGGATTCAAACAGACGGAATTAATTCCCCTTTCGCCTCGACTTAAAATCGCCCTTCCTCACTGTGATAAATATTAAGTGCGTGTGTGTGTGTGTGTGTGTGTGTGTGTGTCGTGTGTGTGTGTGTGTGTGTGTGGGTGTGCGTGTGTTGTGTGGTGTGGTGTGTGTGTTGTGTGTGTGTGTGTGTGTGTGTGTGTGGGTTTGTGTGTGTGTGGGTGTGTGTGGTGTGTGTGTGTGTGTTGGAAAATGGAGGAGAGACACTACGTGTCATGGTTAGCCCACTTCCATGATAAGGAAAAAGACTTTTTTTTTAAAATGAACAGAATGATTATAATCCTCTTCAGGATTCAAGAAATCTTTGTGTTCAGAATTAATGACCAGATGACAGAGAAACAAAACAAACTGAGGCCGAAAACAACAAAACAAAGAAAAACAAGGAAACCAAATAACCAGGGGAAGGGGGAGTAGGACTGTGAAGGAGTATGAGGAAGGACACAAAGGGGAAGGGGTGGGGGATGGGTTGGGGAAGAGGAAGGGGGTGGTGGGGTGGGGAGTGAGGAACAAAGGGCAAAGCGGGAAAAGCTAAGAATCGTTACCCGTGTTTACTCTCTCCCCCCCCCTCTCTCTCGTCTCATCTCTCTATCTCACTATCTCATCTCCTCTTCTCTCTCTGTCTGCTGTCTGCCTGTCTGTATGTCTGTCTGTCTGTCCCTGTCTCTCTTTCTCTCTGTCTGTCTCTCTCTTTGGTCCTCTCTCCTCTTCTTCTCTCCTCAAGCTTCTCTCCTCCTCCTATTCCCTCTCTCGTCGTGCGTCTCTCACTCTCTGCGGCTCTCTCACTCGCCTCTCTACTTCTCTCGCTCGCCTTCATCTCCTCTCCTCTCTCTCTCCTCCTCTCTCTCTCTCTCTCTGGTCCTGCCTGTCTGGTCTGTCTCTGTAACTCTCTCTCTCTCTCGTCTCTCTCTCTCTCTCTCTCTTTTTTCTCCAATCCCTCTCATCTCGCTCTCTACACTTCTCATCTCTCCGCTCCCTCTGTGGCCTCATCTCTCTCATCCTCTCTTCTATCTGTCTCTCTCCTCCCTCGCCTGCCCTCCTCTTCTCTCTCTTCTCCTCTCTGCCCCCCCTCTCTCTCTCTCTCCCTCTCCCTCTCATCCTCCTCCTCTTCTCTCTCCCTCCTGTCCTCTCTCTTCTTCTCCCCCTCCCCATCCTCGCACCCCTCTCCATCTCTCTCCTCTCTCTCTCTCTCTCCTCTCGCCGTGCCTGTCCCTTATCCCCTCTCTGTCCTCACACTTCCCCTTTTTGTTGTCCCCTCTCTTCTTTTTCTTTTTTCTTTTCTCTACGACTCTCATTACCATCTATTTTTTTTTCACGCAAACGTAAACAACCCTCCGAAGGCAATCCCACAGAGAAAAAGGACTTACAGAGACAGCCAGTTCAGTTCACACACAACACAACCCACACACACACACACACACACACACACACCACACACACACACACACCCCGACCCCACCCACCACACACCCCACACCACAACACACCACGCTTCCCATCCTCACCTACTTCACGTGTATGCTAGCACGCCACATCTATCACTCACTCACAACCTCCGCTCGCAATTCGCTCCATCCTCTCCTCTGCCTCTCTCTCTCTCTCTCCCTCTCTCCTCTCGTCTCTCTCTCTCTTGCACACACACACAAATGTTTGCTTTGTGTGTGTATGTGTATGTGAAAGAGAGAGAGAGTGGCAACAACACACACCACACACACACACACACACACACACACACACACACACACACACACCACACACGCACGCACTCCAGCACAGGCACAGCACACCACACACACACACACACACACACACACACACACACACACACACCGAGTCTCCCTCTCTCACACTCACACTCACACATACACATCACATACATGCGCGCGGGCGCTCCACACTACACACACACACACACACCATACACACACATACATTCGGCGCGCGCGTGCGCGCGCACGCTAACACACACACCACACACCACACACACCCACACACACACCACACACACACAATACACACACAAACACAGTCTCCCTCCCTCACACTCACACACACACACACACACACACACCACAACACAACACACACACACACAAACACACACACACGCACACCACACACACACACCCACACTCACACACACACACACACACACACCCACCACACACGCGCGCCGCGCGCGCGCGCGCGCCGCTGGCGCGCGCGCGCGTGCGCGCACACACACTAGGCGCACACACACACACACACACACGCACATACACCACACACACACACACAACACACACACACACACACACACACACACACACACACACACACACACTAACGCTAACATAAGACTACCACACACAACACTCACACACCACACCACACACACACAACACACACTACACAAAACACACGACACATCACACACATACCGACACAGCGGCGTGCGTGCGCGCGCGCTCGCCCGCCCACACAAACACACACACACCACACACACACCACAACACACACACATCCACACACACACCACATGCATTACATGCTACGCCGCGCGGCTCACACACACACACACACCACATACAACACACACACACACACAACACGCGCGGCGCGCAGCGTACACACACTCAAAGTCAGTGCAGGCAGTCCAATTATGAAGCCTGTTAGAGGCAGACAGACAGACAGAGACAGGCAGACAGACAGACAGGCAGACAGCAGACAGGCATGACAGACAGACAACAAGACGACATGCAGGCAGGCATACATACAGAACCAGCTGGACGGTTTCCAAGGCCAAGAACAAAGAATGTATGACAAAAGAGTTTAAACTACTAAGAAGCCGACAAGATTGTGAAACCCCTTCATGGCAAAGTGGAGGAAGAAATGGTTGAGTGATTCAGAGAAGGCAGAGATGAAGGGGGGGGGGGGGGGGGGGGGGGTGGATGTGGAGGGAGGTAGAGTCGGGAAAGAAGATTTGGTGGCTCGGTGGGAGAAGGATTTGTTGAATGAAGGGGAAAGGGCAGAATGTGTGTGTGTGTGGTGTGTGTGTGTGTGTGTGTGTGTGTGTGTGTGGTGTGTTGTGGTGTTGGTGTGTGTGTGTGTGTTAGTCTTACTGTAGCGATTAGTGTGTGTGGTGTGTGTGTGTGTGTGTGTGTGTGTTGTGTGTGTGTGTGGTGTGGGTGTGGTGTCGTGCGTGCTTGCGTGCGTGCGTGCGTGTGTGTGTGTGTGGTGTGTGTGTGTTTGTGGTGTGTTGTGTTTAATGTGGGTGTGGTGGTGTGTAGTGTGGTGTGATGTGTGTATGTGTGTGAGTGAGAGGAGAGCGAGCGATGCGAGCGAGCGAGCGAGAGGAGAGAGAGAGAGAGATAGAGGAGAGAGAGAGAGATAGAGAGAGAGAGGAGAGAGGGAGAGGGAGAGAGCGAGAGGGAGAGATCGAGAGGGAGAGAGTGCGCTAGTGTGGTATGTGTGTGCTATATGTTTTCGTTGTGTGTGTATGTGTATGTGAGAGAGAGTGCGTTTGTGTTGCGTCTCTGTTGTGATGTCTGTATGTATTGTATGTTGTGTGTGTCTGTGTGTTGTGTGTGTGTGTGTGTGTGTGTGTGTGGGTGTGTGTGTGTGTCTTGTTCCTGTCTGTCTGTCTGTCTGTCTGTCTTTCTGTCAGTCTGTCTGTCTTCTGTCTGTCTGTCTGTCTGTCTGTGATGTCTCTGTGGACAGTCAAGAAAGTATTTTGCGTGTGTCAGGGCAGGATGATTATTCGCAGGCCTCACAAGATGGCATTTCTCTTCGCGTGTGTCTCTGTGAAGTCCTAATGAAACAAAACACCCTAGTCAACTGGGGGGATTGGGAACGTCTAGCTGTGCCCCTGACTTACGATTGGGACTCCCACAACCACCTTGTTGTCTCAGAGTTTGTACGGCTGAGACTCCCTCTCCGGTCGTCTGCCGTCAGTAAATGGGTCTCCTGAAGATTCAGTTCAGAGAATGTCGAGGCAGTAGAAGGAGAGAGATGGGCTCCGTCGTCTATCGTGCCGTGCTTAATACACGGTCGATGGTTAACAGTTCATCGCCCCTTAAGTTTTTTTTTAGGTAGGCTACCTAGGACTTTAAAACCTTAAACCTCAGTTTTTGGGGGTTCTAACCATAATCTAGATCTTCTTTAGGTAACACGTGTTTAAGTTTTCCTTACACGGTAATTATTGCATGTTTCCGTTCCAGATAAACTATGCCTTTTTGGGGAAAAAAAACTGTGCAGGATGATTGATGACTATTTACATGTCATTACGAGATAACTATTTACGTGTCTATGCAACATGATTTATTTACGTGTCTCCACAACGCAGTTGTTTGTGTGCCTGTGCAAGATAACTTCTCACATGCCTACACAAGATAACTATTTATGTGTCTATACAACATGATTATTTGCGTATCTCCACAACGTAATTATTCTAGGTAACTCAAGGCATGCTTCTGCAATTCAGCTATTTAAGTGTCCCAGCAAGGCAGCTGGGCATTTCTGTCAGAAAACAGCAATTCACCTGTCTCTACAGATAACAATGTACCTGTCTCTCTACACATAACGGTTCACGTCTTTCTGCAATATTGACATTTACGTCTATTGACGTATCTTGACAACATAAGTCTTTATCACTCTGCAAGAAAAATTTCCATCTACAAGATAACTATTGACGTATCTGTACGTAGTATATATTTACCTGCTTATGTGAACTAATTATTCCCTTATCTTTGCAAGAAAATCATTTGCTTGTGTTCATATTATAAGTACGTTCGTGTCGTAAAGCTTTGGATTCAAGTAATAAATGTGTGTTTTATTTGTATAAAATCATCCAACCGGTTTGAAACGGGGAAAAGTATCCGTATTCGTTGACCATTTTATATGTGTATCCGTTCGATTCGAATTTGATGTAGCAGCACAAACGTACGACTTTAGTGCGAACTTTTGAGAAACGATGGACTTAATACTCGAAGAACGATTTCATTGAGACTGTAACAAATGAAATCATAGCAATGAATTTCATGCCGTTAGAAAAATTACTCCAAACATGCGAAATTAAGATTTAGTTTGAAATATTTTTTTCATCATATTAGAGTTGTTTTCCTCTTCTTTTTCAGATAGTTTCTTATGGAAGGGTCAATGTTATTCTCGTTCAGCAACATTCTTTAACTTTGTGCAACGGTACGATTCTGAAAATAATGAATTTTTCTTTGTAATGCTGTCACAGCCAGTGCATTTCCTGCAGGATTGTTCTGTGTGGTTTTCCCATTCTTTATGGTGTACCTCAACGTAGCCCACATCTCCCAACCTACCCCAACCCACCTCCACCACCAGCCCTTCCTCCCTCCCCGCCCACCCCACCCAAATAGAATGACAGGATGATTAAATATTTGATTTTTTTTTTTGCGATGTGTTGGGGGTTTCAAACACTCACAGCTCATTATCACACGCCTCCTTCTATTTTTTTTCTTCCTTCTTTTTTTTTTTTTTTTTTTTCATTCCCCTTTTTTTTTTTGTTTTTTGTTTCCAAGAAATGAAAGAGTGGCTCGAGTGAGGAGGCTTCGCGTGTTGGCTGAATTGGTCGAGAGGAGAAAGCAGAGAAAGCTGGGGAGGTGGGGATGGGGGGTACAGGTAAGGGTGGGGTGGGGGTGGGGGTGGGATCAAAGAGGGGAGGTAAAAGGTGGTGGGTCGGTACGTGAGTGTGAAATGTAAAAGCTTATGCTACAAAAAAAAAAAAGACACGCGTGCAATAGCACGCGCTAGAACGCACGAAAACATAAACACACATAAGTATGTATTTGACTGTACCACTACTACTACTACTACTACTACTACTACTACACTACTACTACTACTACTACTACTACTATGTTGCTGCTGCGCTGCTGCTGCTGCTGCTGTTTGCTGCTGCTGCTGCTGCTGCTGCTGCTGCGCTGCTGCTGCTGCATGCTGCCCTGCTGCTGCCTGATACTACTGCTACTACTACGCGCACAAGTACGCGCACGGACGCCACACAAAAGCCAAACACACACCGATACATATTGAGTGCACTACTACTACTACTACTACTACTATACTAATACTACTACTAGCTACTACTACTACTGGGGTTGCTGCTGCTGCTTTTGCTACAACAGCTACTACGCTGCTGCTGCTGCTGCTGCTGCTACTATGATACTACTACTTCGACGATGACGATGACGACGACGACTATACTACACCACATGCAGAAGAGAGAGAGAGAGAGAGGGGAGAGAGATAGAGAGAGAGAGGATGGATAGGGAAGGAGAGAGAGAGGAGCGGAAAGGGAGACAGATAGAGAGGAGAGAGAGAGGAGAGAGAACAGACAGGCGCGAAACAGACAGAGAAAGACAGACAAGACAGACGGACAGACAGACAGACAGACAGACAAACAGTGACAGACAGACAGACAGACGCAGAGACAGAGAGGACAGGAGAGAGGTAGATAATAGCTAGACAGACAGACCGCACCGACAGGCAGAGGCAAGATAGATAGTAGATAGATAGATAGATAGATAGATAGATAGATAGATTAGATAGATAGATAGATAGATAGAAGTACAGATAGATAATATGTGTGTATATATATATATATATATAGATTGACAGATGACGACGAAGTGTGTGTGTGTGTGTGTGTGTGTGTGTGTGTGTGTCGTGTGTGTGGTGTGTGGTGTGTGTGTGTGTGCGTGTCGGTGTGTGTCTGTGTGTGTGCTATGTCTGTGCGTACGCGCGCGCGCGTCTGCCACGTTTTTACTACCATATAGTTCTTCGTCGCTTGTGTCAGTGTATCCCTCGCTCTACCATGCAGACGGTCCCTGACCCCCGTTCCCCCACTTCAGCAAAGTCTATCGTGTGGTCGTCTTCAGTCCACAATAACGGAACTACCACCCCTCTGATGAATTACCACAACCCCCCCCCCACACACACCAAATATACACCCGCACACACCCTTTTCCTCCCCAGTTCCCCCGTTTCCATCCTCATCACATCACGTTTTCAGATTAGTCGTGGTTTAAAGCATATCTTTTGAGCGTTGAGGTTTACCTTTTTTCTGTTCCTCTTCTTTCGTGTTCTTGTACTTCTTGTTGTTGTTGTGTTGTGTTGTGGTTCTTCTTCTTCTTCTTCTTCTTCTCTTCTTCTTCTTCTTCTTCTTCTTCTTCTTCTTTGCGTCGTCTATCCAGGCAGGGAACGTGGGCAGGGAATAAAGTGAGGTGGGGGGGGGGGGGGGGGGGGGGGGGGAGGTGGAGAAAGTGTATGGCCATGTGTTGTAGACTGTGAGTTTGGTGGGGGTGAAGGAAGGGGATGGGTTGGGAAGAAGGGCGTGCAATCTGAAAGCAGAATCGATAGTGGAGGGAAATAGATATTACAGAATAAAAACATCGACAAAGAGGACTCCGAAAATCTTAGGACATTGCAATATGGACAACATGTCTTAAATTCTGTCCTGTGCTCGACCAGTTTTGGTCATAAAGTCCATGAAAAACGCCACCGACTACCGATTCGGTGGCGAAAATGGTGAAGGTTGTGCTGTTGTGGATGAGAGAGAGAGAGAGAGGAGAGAGAGAGAGAGGAGCGAGAGAGAGAGAGGGAGAGAGAGACGGAGACGACGAGGGGGGAGAGAGAGAGAAGAGGGCTAACGTTGCTTTACGTGAGTGCGTATCATTGCATGCGTTGCTGCGTACGTGCCGTAGTGTTGTGTGTTGGTGTGGAGATGTGTGTGTGTGCTCGTGTGTTGTAGGATTGTGTTGTGTGTGTGTGTCTGGGTGTGTAGTGTGTGAGTGTGTGTAGGTGTGTGGTGTGGTGTGGTGTGTGAATGTACATAATGGATAGATGGTGTATACTTGTATTTCTTGTATAAAATATGTCTGCTCGTATTGTTATAATAATAAATAGTGTCTTGACATTTGGCCCGAAGGTTGTATCTCTGGTGCCTTCAAAATCAGGAAAAACTGTGTGTAAATAAGTGACATTTTTTTTCATTTATTAATGGCAGCGTTGAACGGAGAGAGAGACGAGGATTTGAGTATGGCAGAGGGGCGGGAGGAGTGAATGAGGCCGAGTTTGGAGAAGTTTTTATTTGTGATGTTTTTTTTGAGGACCCAAGATTGAAAGACAGGGATTTTATAGTGATCGAGGACGGAGAAGAAGAGAAGAGAGAGAGGAGAGAGAGGGGAACGAGTTACAGTGATGAGACGGAGAGTATTAGTCAGCATTTTACTCGCTTTGAGCTCAATCACAAGCGGTTCTGTATGCGAGATATAGATCGGGTTGTTACCGCAGTTTAGAGACGGACCATTGTGTTTGTTCGTTGTTGTTGTGTTTTTGATGTAAGCATACATTTCTGTTGAAATAGAACGGTCCCCATGGGTTTGCTTTTAAACCAGCTAAAAACTTTGGGAATCTGTGTGTCAGCAGTTGTTGACATGTAATTAACAGTTCACAGCTCCAAAGACTGAGGTATAAATGCTAAAATCCAAAATAGAAAACATCCGTGCCTATTATCTCTCTTAATATGAACCGTATCATGATTCCAAAGGACATGTCGTGGCTGAATTCAGTTGCGGTCTCAGGAAGCCTTGAAAGAATTTTGAATGTCTTTGTAAAATTTTGTAGTTGCAGGGAAACCATCTTAGTTGCTGACCAGTGTGGTGTATTTTAATAGAAGTTTATCCCGTTTATAATACCACAGCGCATGTTTTAATCACGTTGCTGTCCTGGTTTTTTTTTGGGTGTGTTTTCTTGGTAATTACTGGGTTCCATCCACTATTTTAATCTCAATTGTGCGTATTCATCAGCGTTGGCAAACAGACGGAAAGGCAACACTAATTTAAAGAGATTTTCATACTATGAACCAGTGTTTGGGCTTCTGTAGCGTCCCACTGATTTGCTTGAGGGTTTCTTGTTTCTTTTCACAAAAATAATAGAGACAAACAACAAAATCCCACTTTAAGAACACCTATAGGAGCACTGTGCTGACCCATTGTTATATGTAGCCCGCTCTATGTTTTATTTGAGTAAGACTTCAAGGCACCCTAGATTCTGTATATACAATTTTTTTTCAACTCGAGTCTCTTGCTTTGTACGTCTGTCCTTCAAGAAACATCGATCTATGTATCCTTTTTGTTTATTACTCGCTCTCTGTGTTTTTCTTTGTCTTCCATTCTTCTTTCTCCTTTCTTTCTTTTTTCTTCTTTCTCTTATCTATCCCATCCGTTCTTACACCAGTGTTCCACAATATAGCATCTCCAAAATTCGTTCAGTGACACATCCTGTCTCAGTTTAGCTACACAAGGTCCCACGTTCCCTCACACCTCCCCACCCCAACCCATCCCTTAACCCCCACCATACTCCATCTTTCATAGTCCGCAAGTGTTGTTAAGTCCCCTTACCATCCGTCCCACATTCTGATTGTTCGCGCTGTCCACAACCACCCACACTCTCTACATTCTTTTCTTCTTATTCTCGTACTGACACCCAGCACACTCAGAATTTAACACCTCACCACTAATCTATCATTCTTTCCCATCATAACTCCTACGATTATCCTCATCCTTTTTCTTGTTATTCTCTGCTTATTCTTTTCTTATTCTTACTATTGACAGTTACCACTATATTCATGTACTTCTTATTCTTCTGTCTTCTTCTTCTTCGTATTCTATCCTTATTCTTATTCTTATTCTTTCTCATCCTCCCCTCCTCATCCACATTGCAATTCCTCCTTTTATCATCTTACATCGTTTTCTTTGAGCTTCACGAGCCAGAAGGAACAGAGAAACCATGCGCTACCGCTCTCACCCCCCCCCCCTTCCCCCAGGGAGCCCTGACGCAGTGCAGACGAGAGGGGGACACCAGGAAATGTCACTGATTGGGAACGGGGAGGGGCCGACGGGGGAGGTAGAGTGGTGGATCTTTTGGGTAGTCAGGGTAGGATATGGTAGTCGCTGTGTGGTGGTGATCCGCGGGGGTGGGGGGGGGGGTGGGGGGGGGGGGGGGGGGGGTGGGGGTATTGGTTTAGGGGGGGTTTTTGAGGAGATGTGAGGCTGCGTCCGGGAGGCAGGCGAAAGAAGTATGGACGGTGGGCGTGATGACAGTTGGGGGTACTGCGTTTTTGTGGGTGATGGGATGTAAGTTGGGTATAAGGTGGGTTGGGGGGTTTTTTTTTTTACAAACACCCAAAAAAAAAAAAACCTTTCATTTCATGGGGGGTGGGAGCAAGGTGAGGTGGGGGGGGGTGGGGGCATGATGGTTGAGGGGGGAGTAAGCGAGACTACAAGCCCCCGCACAGATGGGCCAGAGGCTATCATAGGAAGGATCGTGGAAACGGGAAGAGCTGTCGGTGGGATATGAGGAAGGAAGATTCGGCGGTGGGTAGGAACGAGGAGGGGGATGGGGGGTGGGGTGGAGTGTGAAGGGAAGGGTGTCGCAGTACGAGGGGAGGCAGGTGACTGAAGTGTCATTCTGTAGAGTGTGGTGGTGGGGTAGGGGGTTGGTGGGGGGGTGGAGGTAGGGTTGTTTGTGTGGTGAGATGGGTGGGAGCACGAGTGGAGGGAGGAGGAGCCTAGAGAAATATACGGTTTTTGAGCCAGGACCAGAGACCCGAGTCTGCGGAGGTACTTTTTGTTATATTTTTTTTTTGTGTTTTTTTGTGTTAGGTTGTTTTTTTTTGGGGGGGGGGGGGGAGGCAAAAAAGAGAGAAGGTGAGGGGGGAAGTTTCACCCTAATATCTAAATACTTCTCTATACTCTACTCTACTCTCTCTCTCTTATACCTCTCCTCTCTCTCTCGTCTCTCATCGTTGCACCTGCGACAAGCCTCCTGTGAGACGGTCTGCACGCTTAGTTGAGAACACGATGTACACGGCTATATGAGAGAGCCTGTGGGTGGGTGAGGTTGGCGTATTCTCGGGGGTAGGGGGGTGGGAGGGGGGGTGGTGGGGAGGAGAAGCTAGAGGAAGGAGACGGTAGGAAAGGAGGACAGGGGTGGGACTGGGGGTGGCTTCGTGATTTGAACACACTATGTTTTGTAAATTGATATATGGTGGTGATAATAGCAGGTGGTGGGTTGTGCGTGGGGTGTGTGTCTTCTGGCATCGTAATGGTCTGATTGGGTTTTGGTGCTGGAGTGGTAACTGGGGACATGGGGAATCATTTTGGATGTATTTGTTTTGGTTGAATAATGAAATTGTGTCTTACTGACTCCCGGGCCACTCGAGCCGCTGTTCAGGCCAGCCAGGGAGATACATGCTTGTTAGTCCGGGCGTATTCTTTGGTGACAGATCTCTGGTTGTCGGCTCGGTAACAACAAAATAAAACCCTCACTCGCATGTCTCTCTTTCCGACACACATCCACCCCTCCCTCCACCCACCCTTTCAACACTCACCTGTCTGCTCAGCTCTTCTGCTGAAACACAAAGAGGTGTCTAGCGTGTCTCCCGCGCCCCCCGTCACACATTACCCAAAACCGAACCTCACCCATTACCCCTGCAACAATCAGCGCCACAGTTGTTTTGTCATTTGGCCCACGCCCCCCACCACCATTCCGTCAGTCCTCTTACGGATCCCACCCCAACACATATTCTCAGAAATAATTGCATTAAAGTCTTAGTGTCATGCACATTTGACTGTCATTGAATGTCGCCTGGCTATCGTTCTTGCCAACACAACAACAGACCCGCAGCTGGCGTCTTCTTGTTTAACTTTTCCAAGCCCCTGCAACGGTCTCCCCCACGTCAATGATCCCAACACCTTTCATCAACGTCATACGCTCGTCACCGTACTTCAGTCCGACCACCTGTGACCCCCCAGTAAGCACCTCCCCCCCTTCCATGCTCCCCCTCACATACCGCGTACTACTCCCCAGATCCACCTGCACACTCACGTGTGTCATGACTCTCTCTAGCCTGGACCGTGATCATTACGCGATTCACCCATCCCCTACAAAACCCAACCTCACTCATCGTGCTATCTCTTCTTATCTCTCTCTCTCTCTTATCTATCTCTGTATGTCGGTCTGATGTATTCTCGCTCTCTCCATCATCTCCTAAACTCGATTCTCTTCTCTATTCGGTAGTTCTGCAGGCGTTGCTCAATTTCTCATTCGTACTGTGATGTCTAGGTGAAGGCAGAGAGAGATGAGGTAGTAGTATGGGTTTTTGATTGCGAGCTTCTCCGAGAGACTTCTGAAAGGCGGTTTTGGGTGATTGTTTTAAAGAGGCCGAGTGTTGACGTGGGACCGAATATTCTGAGTACACCTTCCAGAGACTGAAGTGTGTCGTTTCTTTTTAGAACGAGGAGGGCGCCAGAGCGTACTCCCCCGTATTCTAAGAATGTTTCCGCAACGGAATTAGCGTTCGTAGTGAGTGATGAAAGAGATTGTTCCGGTTTAAGCATGTGCTGATGTTCTGTGCCCTTGGTCCGTGTCCTCTGAGGGACCTGCTCGGAGGCTGGGACGTGAGGCCCGCGTGCTGAATCAACAGTTATCCAGTTGGCTTTCGAGTTGCAACGTGTAAAGGTGTTATTGTATGATGAGGAACCACAGGAACACGATTCTAGAGGTTAACAAAGACAGCGGGGCACTCCTTAGATCGAATTTTCATTTGTTTGTGTACGTGTTGGTGTTAATGGTTACTCTGATGATGTGTAAGAATTATTTCTGGGGCAAGGGGGAAGGAGTTTCTTCGTTTGGATTGATTTTGTTAGTTAGATCTCCTGATTGTGGAAAAACAGCCACCCCGGCGGATTAGATTTCATCCGATACAAGCCACGTTGATACTTCATCCATGTGTTGGGCTGGCGAATGGATCTCGCAAGTTGTGTCTGGCGAAGAGGATTATAATGACTGAATATGAACGTTTCATGTCTGAATAGGATCATTGATTGAATCGGGGAGCAGTTAGCAGTTCAAGATTGTGAGAGGGTTGGAAAGGTCTAGAAACCATCATATGGCGGAAGAAGAGAAAGTACAATCGTCAGCGACTGGGGACCGTAGTGACTTGTCACCACATGCACAAGCTCCTAGACACCTGAGAAGAAGGAAAGGCTATATATGACAAACATGTAAGAGCGAGGGGAGGGTCTCATGACCCTAAACATCTATGCCCCCAATTCAGGCCATATACTATGGAAAACTAAAAACATCTCCCATCTGGATTGTTCAGGTTTACCTCTACCGCAGGGCCTCGTCGCAGAACCAGTCCTTTGTGAATGGCGATTTCTTTGTGGCAATACACATACCCACGACTTATAGAATAGGCACAGCAAGCCCCCGAGCCACATCTGATAGAATAATGTCGAGACGAGACCTACTACGTGCGTGGGATTGAGTGCAGGCTTTGAGGGAGTGACGAAGATGATTGGATTGGCTTAGGAGAGGCGCTTGCTTGAAGACGAGCAGAACGCACTCGGGGGGGGGGGTTTTATGAGTGGGGATGGTACCGAAACCAGATTGATCCGTAATAAGAGACACTAGACTTTAGCCGCTGGGTGGGGGGTGAGATAGTGCGGGGCCGTAGCACGGAACCTTGCGAGTACCTGTCAGATGGGCTGCTCACAGTTTCTATCCGAATCGTGAACCAGTGCCGTTTCTGTGCTTGAGATGCGCCAATTCATTGATGGTTTTCGAGGCCCTGTGTGAGGTGCAAGACCAGCGCTGCCGGCCTTGTTGTACAGGCCCAAGCTTCGTGTGATCTGGGCGGTTGGTTAGGAGAGGTTCAGTTCTTCAGGGTCTGTTTCTGTGGTCGGCAGTCGGGTGTGGCTGGCGTGAGGCAAAGTTGGTGGCGTCGCTGGAAGGAGGTGGGGTATATAGGGAGGCGGGAGGATGCCGTGCCGCCGGACTCAGGTCACAACGAGAATTTGATAGGGACCAGGCGCGTCCACTCTACCCAGCACCACCCACAGGGCCCACCGGCCTGGCGCAGACCGGTTGTCAGCGGCGCCAGCACAAGAGATGAGCACCTCGCCATGCAGATGAGAGAGAGAGAGAGTTGGTCGGCGGGAGATGAGGACCGCCTAGAGAACAGTGAGGGGAGACGACCGTGCTTTTTCGGAGCGAGTAGAGAGATGCGACTTGAGGGGAGCGAGGGAAACAAACAACAAAGACGCATCCTGCAGATATACCGACACACCTGATGATACACAACAGTACCCCACCCACCCCCCGCCGGAACTCCCACCCCAATCCATGTATAGCAAAAGCACGGCGCTCCATTTGTCCACTGACACCACAAGCTGTTCGACTAGCTATCTACGACCACACATCACCCCCACGTGACCCCCAGGACAACAACTAGCGACACAGTATCCAAACTAATGACAGCGCTAGCCCAATGTACAACACCACCACCACGTCAACACCAACCCCCAGGACTGACACTCGCCCACGGTCCGCGAATCGGCACACTGCGTGCATGGATAAGGAAGGAA
>JADBJO010006547.1:0-12500 GCA_016801955.1 Conus betulinus
ACTCCAACTCCTGAAAACCAGCCAGCACTTTTGACGGACGAGCTGTCAACCCAAACAACCTGAGACGGGTCAAAAGCATGCGTAAGTAGTCCAACAACTGCTGCCAAAGACGAGCTGCAAGAAGAATGTCATCAAAAAAACTTACAGCTGAAAACTGATACAACTGCAGCTTCCGCATCATTCTTGCGAATGTAGCTGGTGCGTTCTGCAACCCGAAAGGCATTCTGTCCACTGAAACAACCCAAAAGGAGTTTGAAACGCAGTCTTTTCCTTATCCTGAGGCAACATAGGTATCTGCCAGTATCCCTTCGCAAGGTCTACTTTGACAAAATACCGACCTTCAGAAAAACGACAGAAAATATCCTCAACATCTGGAATCGGTTCAGAGTCGAACACAGTGACCTTATTGAGAGCCCGATAATCGATACAGAATCGAATTGAGCATCAGGCTTACCCACCAGAACGACTGGAGAACTGTACGGTGATACAGACGGTTCAATCACTCCAAGATCCAACATAACCTGAACCTCTCTCTGAATGATCTCCCTCTTTGCAAAAGGCAAAGGGTAAGACTTGACCCTAACAGGAACATCAGTAGTCAGATTAATACAGTGTGGATCTACCTGTACAGCCTTCCCTGGTGTATCTGTCAAGACATCAGAAAAATCCTCCAAAACACTCATCAACTGAGACTTTTGAGTGTCTGACAACTCAGGAGCAACCTTTACATCACGAAATGTCTCGCCTTGAACAGACAAGGTAGGTAATGAAACGTCATCGTCACTCACATCCTGTACAACTCCTACAGAGGAACAATGTACATCCTGTACAACTCCTACAGAGGAACAATGTACATCCTGTACAACTCCTACAGAGGAACAATGTACATCCTGTACACCCGACGGGGGGGAGAAACAGGGGAATGTGAACACTCTGCATCCCCGAAACACCAGTGGAAACAACACAATCCACAGGTAACTCATTAGACAATGCAGACGCAGAGTCTAATCCCTGAGGAACACAAAGAGCAACATCGAAATTGACAGCAACATTCGTCCGAACCACATACTCTTTCAACATATTGATGTGGAAAACCTTGGACTTTCCATGCATGTCAATACGATAGTTGACAGGTGAACACTTTTCCTTCACAAGAAAAGGACCTTTCCAGGAAACCTTCAACTTATTCTGTTCATCAGAGAGCAAAACAAGAACCTGATCACCCACTTTCAATGAACGAGGAGAGCTCTTTCTGTCTGCGTACACCTTATACTTGTCGGGTCTGACTGTCAGCGGTCTGTTGTGCCTGAGCACAACTGTCCAGTATCCGATTGTGCAAGTCATGTACATATTGGTAAACGTTTGTCATCGTCAGTCATCTGTGTGCCAGTCCACTTATCAGCTAACAAAGCGATAGGACCACGGGGTGAATGACCGAAAAGTAACTCAAAAGGAGAAAACCCTAAAGTCATATTCGGCAACTCCCGATATGCAAACAGAACAGCCGGAATGTACCGATCCCACTGCTTGGGACAGTCACGACAAACCTTCTTCAGCATGGACTTCAAGGTGCCATTAAACCTTTCCACCATCCCGTTAGACTGAGGGTGGTATGGAGTAGTGGTAACAGAAGAAATAGACAACAGACGGTACACTTCCTTCATCAGGTCCGAAACAAAACTGAGTACCACAATCAGTAAGATTTCGGAAGGCAAAAAACCATACCTTGAAAAAATAGAAAGAAGAGCCTCCGCCACAGTGACTGTATCAATACGTTTGAGTGGGACAGCCTCCGGAAACCGAGTAGCTGTATCCACCAACGTCAGAACGTACCGAAAGCCAGAAGAAGACACCTCCAAAGGACCAACCAAATCCATCGCTACCTTCTCAAAAGGTACTGAAACCAACGGCATCTTGTGCAACGGCGCACAAGGGACGCGGTTACGAGACACAGTCTTCTGACAAGTATCACATGAACGACAATACCCTGACTGACTGAGACACTCCTGGCCAAAAGAACGATGCAAGAACTCGCTGTAGAGTACGTCTGATCCCACAATGACCAGAAAAAAAAATGCTGTCATGCAGTATGAAGCACAACGTTACGTAACTCCTGAGGAACTACCACCTGACGCTTAACTTCACCTTTGTCCTTGACCAAGCGACATAGAACATCATTAAAAAAAAACAAAAACAGGCTTAGTCAAAGGGGAAGGTACCTCAGTTACAACTGAAGAGAACAAATGGCTCAAAGAGGCATCACGCTTCTGCATAGCAGCAAATTCCTTAGGTTGTACATCCAGCACAGACAAATCAGGCACTGACAACGGTACAGGCAACTGTTTCTCCTTGTCTGCCTGTAAACGAGTAGTCACATTACATGGGACAAAAGATCCACCAGCACCTGAACATGCTGAAGTAACACCTGGAAGATTACCAAGAATGAGATCCGTTACTGGGTTCTCAATAACACAGGCAAGCACCTCACCCTCAAAGTAAGGTGTACTAACTGAGACCACAGCAAGAGAAAAAACCTCAATCTTACCTCCAAAAGAACGACAATGTTGTTCTTCACCAGTGAACTGGTGTGGAAGAACAAAAAAAAAGAACGGCGCACTCCCGCAGTAGTGCAACCTGTGTCCCTCAACACAGAACAGTGAAACCCATTGACAGTTCCTGACTCAACCAGTAAGCCGTCAGTGTTAACATGTGACACCATCGAATGGGCTACAGTAGATGGATCCGAAACATTGTCTGACATACCCCGCGACATTCACTGCTGACTGCTCTACAGATGGACAATCCCGAGCTTTATGAAACCAGCAACCACAATTGTAACAACCTGCGGGTGTACCTGAGGTATTATGAGCCTGTCCGCGCTGTCGGCCACGGTTACGCGGATACCGAGAGTTAGACGCTGTTTGACCACCTCTAGGTGTACCGGTATTTGCACCCAAATGACCAGACTGCTGACCACCACCGGTAGCAGACTGTTCAAACCGGCTGCCATGATCCCGTCCGCTACGAGAATTTTTGACCACCGCGGGAATTTTGACCTCCACGGTAACGATTACGGTTCTGATTTGAACGCCAAGAGCCAAATCCACGGTCTGAACCAACACTGTTTTGGTGATGTGCGAAGGAAGCGACATTTACATCAAAAAACCGTGTCCGTTCCCTTGCGGGCAAACGTCCGATCAGGATGCGCAGTCCTGTACTGTTCCGCAAGCTCGCACATTTCTTCAGCGCTCGCAACCGACCTTTCTTTTAGAAAAACAGCCAAGTCCTTTGAAACGCTGTTTAAAATCTGCTCACGCAAAAAAACAGATCACGAAGTTCCGCATAATCCTTTTTAGTTTTGGACAAGTCAATCCACCGATCAAGAAAATGCGCAGACCGAATCAAATACGCAGGAAATGACTCGCCTTTCTCCGGACGCACGGTACGGAATTTCTCGCGAAAATCCTTCGGCGGTACACCGGTAACGCTTAAGTAATTCATCCTTAAGTTCATCCCATGTTAAAGTATCCTTCGCTGCCAAGAATGATACAGCGTCAACGCACTGCCCTTGAAAAGAGACGCAATATACAATACCCACTTATCTTTGGGCCACTCGCAAGAAGTAGCATGACTCTCAAATCTAAACAAAAATGCATCAATCAATCTCATCTTTGTTTTCATCAAAGACAGGCATCTTGGGGATATAAGGAGAACGACCAGAAATAGGTTTCGCATCACCAGAACCCTGCGCAGAACCCTGCGCAGAACCATTGTCTGTTACACCAAAAGCTTTTAATTTCTCCATTTCAAGCTGAAGCTTCTTACTCTCTAACTCTAACTCCATGGCTTTTAATTCTTTCTCATGCTGCCCTCTCCTCTCTCTTTGTCTATCCCTATCCTTTTCTTCTCTCTCTCTCTCTCTCTCCTCTCTTCTCTTCTTTCTTTTCTTTCCTTTTTTCTCTTTCTTTCTCTTCTTCTTCTCTCTCTTTCTCTCTCTTTCTTTTCTTTTTCTTTTCTTTTCTCTTTTCTTCTTTCTCTCTTTGCGCGCTCAGCGCGATCCTCACACTGTTTGACATATTGAATCAAGTCCGGCCCATCAAGGCCTAACGTCTAACGTTACCCTGAGACAGGTAGGTCTCAAAGGCCGACATTTTGAAAAATTTTTTTTTTTCTAAGATAAAAAAAAAAAAAAAATTTTATGAAAAAGAAAAGAACAAGAACAATGAAAATTTACTTTAAATTTGAAAAAAAAAAGAAAAGAAAAAAAAATTTAAAGTTTCAGTATAAAATTTCCTTCCACTCACAAAACCAAAATCCAATCACTCCTATACACAACTAAAAAAAAAAAAAAAAACAAATGTTTTCAAACAGCAAAACCAAGAAGAATTTCCAAAAAAAAAAAAATTGTTTATTTGGACAGGCCTCCAAAATGACACCTTTTGGATCAAATCAGTGGCCAGGGGAAGGAGAAAAATCGAATTCAAATAATAGGAAAAAAAAAGGTTGTGAAAAAAAAAAAAAAAAAAAAGAACTACGCTAAGGCTAAGCGTCTCCCATCGCCATGCCCCTTGCTACCCGCAAGAGAAGGTGGAAGCTCACCAGCCTATGGAACAACAATGCCCTAACAAAACAGAGGTAGAAATAGAAAAAAGAGGCACTCACTCAACAATCCTTTCACATACACATACACAAAAAAAAAATCTTAAAACAACATTAATTAAAACAATGAAAAAAGACAAACACCTAAAAAAGGGGATAATACACAATCACTATCAGAAACCCTACCTAAGAAATGAGAATGAGAAAATTTTCAAACTAGATAGGTGCCTATTGATAAAGACGAAATAGAGAGAGAATGAAGTCAGAAAACAGCAAAAGTAGACAGAGTGGAAATCACCAAGACAGTAAGAAAAAGTAAGACTAGAAATTAGAAAAAGCCCTCTGGACTACCCTACTGGCACAGCCCACCCGTATAATCGGAGACGGGACTAGCACAAAATACTAGAATAGAAAAAAAAAAACACACACCACAAAAGTTACATAGGGACACTTTTGGGGGGGGGGGGGGGGGGGGGGGGGGGGGTACAATGAAAAGTGAACACTAAGTCTTAGTGGGGTTGGGGGAAAAAAAAAAAAATTATTTTGCCACTCCAGAAAAAAAAAAACAACAACAAAAACAAACAAACAAAACCAAACGGTTGGTATAAATCAAAGTTGCAATAAAAATAAAGGAGGGTTACAAAACAAAATTATTTCAAAATTTGAAAAAAAAATCAGGAAATGGATACAATATAAAGAAACTGATTCAAAATAATGAAAGGAATGCAATTTATGCAATTAATAATAAGTACAAGAAGGGGTTTAAAACAAGAAAAAAAAAAAAAAAAAAAAATTGTAAACTGGGGAGGGTATAATGGGGGGGGGGGGGGGGGGGGGGGGTTACAGAAAATCCTAAAAAAAATACTCAGTAAAAAAAAAAAAAAAAACGTGGGAATAATAAAGGAGGAGGGGATTTCACAGCAAATTCTGTTCAAATTGCTGAATAATAAATCAAGAAAGGAAGTATGGGGGGGGGTTTAAATGGAAATAAAATAAAGAAAATTAGGGGGGGGGGGGGGGGGGGGGGGGGGGGAGATGTATCCAAATAGAAAAGAAAAGGTAATTGTACGTAATAATCAGCTGTTCCCACACAACATTCACTAATACCTTAAAAAGCAAATCATTTTTTTTTTTTCCAATTCAAAATGGGGTGGGGAACATCACAACCAATGGGAGGGGGTACAAAACAAAAACAAAGTTCCAAGTCGGGGGTCACCACTGTCAGACGTACGATATCCATGCATGCATGCACGCACATACACACACGAACCTGACGTCTTTCCTCCGCACACAACATGCATCCTCCATACACATAAGGCGCAAACAAAGGTCAATTTTGATTCATCCCCTCCTTAATCTTTTAAAATCCCATGGGTTTTTTTACTACTCTGGCATCAATCAAAGCGTATATATTTTCATTATTTGTCTTTCAGCTGGTGCAGCCAAACAAGCACTCTTCTTCTGCACACGTTACTGATTTTGCAGGTTTACTCACTGCAAGTGTCCACACACACTCTCTGTGGTGTCCGGAACTGGCTTCCTCTGTGCGGGGATCCCATACACATCACAACTACTGGTCGGGCGACAACTCTTGCCCAACCTGGATCTTCCCGCGGATCGGAGCTTGGCCCGGGAACGCGCGCAGCCCCCAGCCATCCACCTTAGTGCCCGATCTCCAGTCTCCTCTACCGCACGGGGAGTCGGCCCAGCTATAACAAACCGGATAAACACGAGTTCAAAACACTGCCAGCCAGTTAGCAGTCATGTTACACTTTAACATTTTTGAACTCTTCAATTTTTCAAACATAGTTTCGGTTCCGACAATAAACCGTTGAAAACAAAATGGAGAATCATCTAGATTCTCACAATATAAAATTAGATACTTACGGCTTGAGTACCGGTCATTCAACTACACATTCACATACTTCTGTATGTGTTAGGCCTCTGCCTTTATCATTGGGCACAGTCCGCCTCTTCTTCATCTAAATCATCTGTTCCATTCTCAGAGTGCGCACCGATACAGGCCAACGCCTGTTTATATTCAAATCGCGTGAACAGTGTTAAAAATTTCACTCAAACCCTGGGCCACGCTCAGTCAGTACTCTCCCTTGTATCACACGACTAACCTATAGTGTAACGCACGAATCAATAATCTTTTTCTTAATCTGTACTGTCTCATGTAATCGCGTAGTCACCCTCCCCCCCCCCCCCCCTCTCTCTCTCTCTCTCTCCCTCTCAAATGTCTTTATTGCCATGCCTGATATGTTGTCCATTGTCCGTCAAAATATTGATTAATGGTTGTTAATTGTTTCATTGTTTTCATTCATTGTATATTTCTGATTTCTACATTTGCATTGCTTCGCGTTTCTGTTTTTTTTTTTTTTTCACTATTGTAATTGATATTTATGCTTTTTTGTGAGGGCAGGATGAAAAAAAGCTGTAAAGCTTATTCTTTAACCCTCAATAAAGATAATTTTGACTTGACTTGACTTGACACACACACACACACACACACACACACACACACACACACACACACAAACGATACTTTTGACGCTTACACACACACACACACACACACACACACACACACACACACACACACACACACACACACAAGCACGCACATACAAACAAGCACACACACACACACACACACACACACACACACAAACGATACTTTTGACGCTTACACACACACACACACACACACACACACACACACACACACACACACACACACAAAGACGTCATGTCTCGTTACGTCAAGTTTGCAGCCAGACGCGACCTGTCCGTAAATGAAAAGGCGAAACGAACAAAGCTGTCCCCCAGAACCAGGCCAGTGGCAGGACACTGACCACTTCACCCCGGAACACTTCTTGTCTCCCAGAACACTTCTTGTCTCCCAGAACACTTCTCGTCTCCCAGAATGCTTAGTCTCCTAGAACACTTCTTGTCTCCCAGAATACTTAGTCTCCCAGAACACTTCTTGTCTCCCAGAATACTTATAGTCTCCCAGAATACTACTTGTTTCTCAGAACACACGTCGTCTCTCCCAGAACACATCGTCTCTCCCAGAACACGTGTGTTCCCAGAACACTTCTCGTCTCCCAGAACACTTCTCGTCTCCCAGAACACTCCTTGTCTTCCAGAACACTCCTTGTCTCCCAGAACACTACTTGTCTCCCAGAACACTTCTTGTCTCCCAGAACACTTCTTGTCTCCCAGAACACTTCTGTCTCCCAGAACACTTCTGTGTCCCAGAACACTTCTCGTCTCCCAGAACACTTCTCGTCTCCCAGAACACTTCTTGTCTCTCAGAACACTTCTCGTCTCCCAGAACACTTCTTGTCTCCCAGAACACTTCTCGACTCCCAGAACATTTCTTGTCTCCCAGACACTTCTTGTCTCCCAGAACACTTCTCGACTCCCAGAACACTTCTTGTCTCCCAGAACACTTCTCGTCTCCCAGAACACTTCTCGTCTCCCAGAACACTTCTCGTCTTCTCGTCTCCCAGAACACTTCTCGTCTCCCAGAACACTTCTTGTCTCCCAGAACACTTCTTGTCTCCCAGAACACTTCTCGACTCCCAGAACACTTCTTGTCTCCCAGAACACTTCTCGTCTCCCAGAACACTTCTCGTCTCCCAGAACACTTCTCGTCTTCTCGTCTCCCAGAACACTTCTCGTCTCCCAGAACACTTCTTGTCTCCCAGAATACTTATAGTCTCCCAGAATACTTCTTGTTTCTCAGAACACGTCGTCTCTCCCAGAACACATCGTCTCTCCCAGAACACGTGTTTCCCAGAACACTTCTCGTCTCCCAGAACACTCCTTGTCTCCCAGAACACTCCTTGTCTCCCAGAACACTCCTTGTCTCCCAGAACACTCCTTGTCGGAACACTCCTTGTCTCCCAGAACACTCCTTGTCTCCACTCCTTGTCTCCCAGAACACTCCTTGTCTCCCAGAACAATCCTTGTCTCCCAGAACACTCCTTGTCTCCCAGGACACTTCTTGTCTCCCAGAACACTTCTTGTCTCCCAGAACACTCCTTGTCTCCCAGAACACTTCTCGTCTCCCAGAACACTTCTCGTCTCCCAGAACACTTCTCATCTCCCAGAACACTTCTTGTCTTCAAGAACACTTCTTGTCTCCCAGAACACTTCTTGTCTCCCAGAACACTTCTCGTTTCCCAGAACACTCCTTGTCTCCCAGAACACTCCTTGTCTCCCAGAACACTCCTTGTCTCCCAGAACACTTCTTGTCTCCCAGAACACTTCTTGTCTCCCAGAACACTTCTCGTCTCCCAGAACACTTCTCGTCTTCTCGTTTCCCAGAACACTTCTTGTCTCCCAGAACACTTCTTGTCTTCAAGAACGCTTCTTGTCTCCCAGAACACTTCTCGTCTCCCAGAACACTTCTTGTCTCCCAGAACACTTCTCGTCTCCCAGAACACTTCTTGTCTCCCAGAACCAGGCCAGTGATAGGCTTGTCTCCTTTCACTCCCGGAACACGTTTGTGAGTGCCCTCAAACCCCTTTCACTCCGGAATGTGGCGTTCTGTCTCCCCCCCCCAGGCCAGTGATAGGCCCTAACCCCTTTCACTCCCCCCCACGTTTTTTGTGAGTGCCCCCCCCCCCCCCCCCCCCATTCATTTCTCCTCAACAGCACATTCCGACACGGTGCGTCGCCAGCTCAGTGACCCGTGGCCCGCGACTCTTTCAGGAATGTGGCGTTCTGTCGCCGCCTGTCTCCCCCTCCCCCCTCCCCTTTCTTCACTCCCATCCCCCATTGATATATCCCATCCACTCTTTTCCGTTCCTGCCTACTTATGCGGGGGTGTAATCATCAGATACGAGTCAAATCAGGTAAATCTCTCTCTCTCTCTCTCTCTCTCTCTCTCTCTCTCTCTCTCTCTCTCTCTCTCTCTCTCTCTCTCTTTCCTCTCTACTCACTGAATTCTGCAGATGTCATTATCGCTGCTTGCAGACGCTATTATTATTCATGCACACTATTACGGTACGAACATGAGTAGAGAGTATACTACTACCACAAGTACTGCAACTACCACAACTATCATTACTACTACTACTGCTGCTGCTGCTGCTGCTGCTGCTACTGCTGCTGTTTCGGCCGCTGCTGCTGCAGCTACTGCTGCTGCTGTTATAACTACTACTACCACCACCACCACTTATACTATATACCCGTACTACTACTGCCACTACTATCACTACTTCTACTACTACTACCATTGCTACCACTATTACTACTTCCACTGTTACTACTACTATCACCACTGCTGCTACTACTACTACTACGACTACTACTACTACTACGACTACTACTACTATTACGACTACTACTATAACGACAGGCCACTTCAGGGTCCACACCTGCTGCCTCTCAGTTCTTCAAAGAGGGTGATGTCGCCGAATAGTCCAGTGGTGCTGGCGCCTCCCCCACAGGATGATGTAGCTAGTCTCCCCGCTGCTCGACCTGAAAGGGTGTGGTCTTGACCTTTTGTTTGTTTTTGTTTTTTGTTTGTTGTTTTGTTTGTTGTTTGTTTGTCCTCCAGCCCCCCCCCCCCCCCCCAACTTCCCCCCTGCTCTCTCTCTCTCTCTCCTCTCTCTCTCTCTCTCTCTCTCTCTCTCTCTCTCTCTCTCTCTCTCTCAAACAGTGAGGCATCCATCCTATTTTTTTTCCCCCACTTTCATTTTTTTTTTCTCCTTCTTCTGAAAAACTGATTCATTCTCACCGTGTATTATGATATGATATAATATGAATATTTTATTATCTCAAAAGATGAGAAATTAAGATAGGTGCGTAATAAACAGTATCACAAGACAACATACATGATACAAGAATCATCACAATCAAGTGGCCACTTACAGAATTCACATGTACAGTCCAACACCCCCACCCTCCAACACACACACACACACACACACACACACACACACACACACACACACACACACACGCACATTGTAATCATTTAAAAAAAACCTCATACACATGCACATACACAAGCACACTCAAAGGCTTACACTCACAAGCAAATATATACACACACAAGCACATATTATATGCAAATACACATATCTTCACACAAGCACACACACCCTCAACCACCCCACACCCTCTCTCTCTCTCCCCCCCCCCCCTCCGTCTCTCTCCCTCTCTCTCACACTCTTTCACATCACTAAGCATGAAAAGTGGTACAAAGGGATCATGAATTTAACAGATGGATCGACCTGGGTATAAAAGTTTGTTGCGCCCTAGATTTGACTCTAAGGGTCCTAAAACGTCCAGATGGTAAAATTTCGTAATATTTTGCTAAAACATGGCTATATCATCACTGGCAATCTTTCTTGCATTCCTCTCCACTCGTCTGTCATACAATTCTTGCATTCCAACTTGCTTCCTTCCTATCACTTTGCTACACACATTCACCACATCGTTCAATACTCGCTTGCTCTTCACACCCAAACTTCCATACCAGCACATAAATGAAGCAGTGAGCAGTGACTCTGCACATCTGTAGTAAGTTTGTAAGATTACAGGGTTAACACCAATGTTTCGTAGCTTTTGCAAACAGAATATTCTTGACTGGCAATTTCTATGGATTTTTAGTAACATTGTTATCAAAAACTAATTTATCATCGACAATCATTTCCAGATATTTATACTCATTCACTCGTTCAACAGCTTTACCATTGATTATAAGGTCTGGCACAGGTTCCGGGTTCTTCCGAAAATCGTATTGTCTGTCTGTCTGCTTTTGAACAGATGGACATTCGCTTGCGTACCTTAGTGTTTGAACGTTTGAGAGCTGAGCTGGTTTCCTGCTCCCTTCCAGGTGTCCTTGGCTCCAATCGAGTCCTCAGCTGTGTCCGACAAAGATTCAGGTCTAGTTTCCCCCCGCGGGTCTATTTTCCTTCAAGTCTATGTTCCCTAGCTTCGTGTGTGTTCCTCCGAGTTTATGATCACTCAGAAGTCTGTCAACCTCCCAGTTCTTACGTCTCTCAGATTCACAACTTCCTCAAAGATTTTTTTTTTTCGTTACCCAGGTCTCTACCTTGCACCATCTTGGTCTATTCTTCTAGTGGTATATTCCCACCGGGTCTAAGTTCTCCAAAATTTGTTTCCCGTACTCAGAGTATATTCTCTCACGTCATCATTCTCCAGACTCAGTTTGTGTTCTCGCAGGTCTCTATTGTTCCCCTGATCGAGTCTGTTGAATTGTGTAGGTGTCTGCTCTGTAGATTCAGTTCATCTTTCCTCTGCTGTATGTGCCCAAATTCAGTCTGTCACTGACAAACTATGTTCCCTAGACCACTCCCCTCCCCCCCCCCCCCCCCCCCCCCTCCCCCCTTCCCTCTTTCTTATTCTCCCCAGTTCTTCACAAGCGCGCTGTGAGCACAAACACCCTGTACTGCTTCTACGGTCGCGCTGGTTTGGCATTGACGGCGTTACCGTCGGCCGCCTTTCAGCCCCTTCAAAGGCTGGGGCGAGAAACTGTCGAATGACTGGGACTTCGACGTCAGTTGAAGAGTCGTCATAACACATTGTGCCACTGTGTTTTGAAAATCAATGACCGTGAAAGTAGTACAAGTGTATGTTCTCGCAGCGTGCTTGTGGAGGAGTGGGAAGGATAGGAAAGAGGGATGGGGTGGGGAAGGGGATACGCAGGGGGGGGTCCAGGGAATATATTTTTTTTCAGTGACATAGACTGAATCTGGGGCACATCAAGCAAAGAGTCGGTCACACATACCTACCAAACTCAAGAGTCGGCTTAGACGCACTACAATGCATTGGGGATCATAGAGCAATGGGAGGGGGGCGTGGGGGGGGGGGAGGAGGGTAGACCTGCAGACAGACAGACCCGGGGATATGTTGAT
>JADBJO010006547.1:32500-37500 GCA_016801955.1 Conus betulinus
TCATCAATCAATCAATCAATCAATCAATCAATTATTAATTAACTATTAATCAATCAATCGATAATTAATCAATAACAATTAATGAATAATTAATTAATTAATTATCGATCGATCGATTGATTAATTAATTAATTACATTGTAATGGGAGAGTGCAGACCTTGGTCACCTTTGAACGAATCTTGAATCCACTGTTTGAGTCAGCTGGGTGAGAACAAAGATAGCTTGTTTTTTAACAGGTGAAGAAAATGTTGCTTTGAACTGAAAGATTTACTGCCCAGGCAGATCAAGAAAAAGATAAAAGAAAAAAGACATCATGCAAAAACACACAAAAGAATGTCATCAGGCACACTACTAGAAAGGTACAGGGTTATGCGAGCAAGCTTGGAACATCCTCTTTGGTGGATTTTTCCTTGCTTTTTTTGTGGAGGGGGGGGGGGGGGGGGAGGGGGGGCTGTCCCAACCTCTGCGCCACCTCAGAGGCAGTGCACCTACGCCGCTTGTTCCGACACCCTGTCCACAGCCACAGCCCGGTCGGCCCCGCCGCAGCCCCGGGCACCGGCAATCCACAGGGAGCAGTCTATGTCAAGTCGTCAAGAGGCAAACCCACCGGAGGAGACACTGCAGTGCTGCCGAGTCGGCGTGAGTGAGCTCTCCCTCCGGAGGGCGCCACCACGTCCGTCCAACGACAGCCCCCATGGACTCGCCGATACCGGTGACCCCGACGGAACCAAACCAAGGTCACGGAAGTGGAGAGGACATCGAAATTGAGGTCACCATGAGGGCAGGGCATGAAGGGCCCACAAAACTTGAGACCCTTTTTTTATGCTGATCGATGAGGATGAGGATGATTAAGATGATGCCACGAATTTCCATTCCGGTCTTAGACTACATGACAGGACTGTACTCCACGCTTCCTTTCATAATATATCCCGGCGTCAACCAGGCCCAAGAGATACAGGCACCTGCGGTGTTGGTCAGGAAATTTGAGTAACACTCTCAGAAACGCATTCATTAAGTGGATGAATCTTGACTGTGTGGGCCCAGTCTTCCCAACTGAGTCCGCAGCAAACTCAACTCTGAGCAGGAGCCGGTCGGAGCAGAAAAACCCACATGACTCTGATGGGATTCGAACCCACGATCTCCCAGCCGGCAATCCGCGACGCTAACCACTTCGCCACGGCGGCTGATTTTTCCTTGCTTGATCTGTGTGTACTGTGCTAGCATTTCTGCTAGGCACATTGGTGTCGTATGCAGCATTCGTTTGGAGTTCTAGGCATGTGATTATCGCACCATGGGAGTAAGGGTTATCCTCTGTCTGTGTCATTTACTGTTAACTTTTCTCCACCTCGTTTCCGATTTACTGATTTCTTTTCATACCAATCAAAGCACAGTTCCCTGTATATATTTCTGTTCGTCTGTGCCGTTGTTAGACCATATTCAAAACCGAGAGGCTGTGCCGGTCTCGAATAACTGGTATTTGTTCATTTCTCCAGCTGTTGCGGTTGTGTACCCGTGCCATGCACAGGGTTATTGAGCAGGTTAGAACATCCTTTTGCGGGAATGTCTCTTTCTTTGTTCTTTGTGTTCTGCATTGGTACTTCTGCCCGGGAATTTGGATGTTAGAAGCAACAATCATGTTGAGTTATGGGTGTGCAACTATCTCATCATGATAGCAAGAGCTACCCCCTTCGTTCGTTAGTTACTGTTTGCTATTTTGTCTTATTTTTGACCCCCTTTTTATAGCAATCAGCCAAGGCTACCTGTTTATTTTTTTTCTTTTTTTTTGTATTTGTATGTGTGTTTGACTATGTTCAAGACCGAAAAGACTGTAGTAGTCTTGAATGAATGCTAATTTGTGGTTTATTCATGTCTCCAGTTGTTGTGTGCCAGTGTCACGTACAGGATATGTGAGCAATCTTGAACACTCTTTTCTTGGGTGGTCTCCTGGACTGTTCTGTGTGCTGTGTGTTGCTATCTCTGCAGGGCAATTTGATGTCGTCAGCAGCGATCGTTTGGAGTGATGGGTGTGTAATTGCATCATCATGGGAGCAGGAGTTATCCTACTTTTCGTTGTTAACTGTTTCAACGTTCCCTGCCTCATCTCAGACTTACTTTCATGACAATCAGTTCGAGGTTACCTGTATTTGTTTGTCTTCGTAGCTGTTTGTCTGACTATCTCGAAGACCACCAAGGTTGGTGCCAGTCTTGAATAAATGCCAGTTTGTGTTTGTTCATTTCTCCAGTTGTTGTGGCTGTGTGCAGGGTTTCTATGCAAGCTGGGAACGGTCTGTTTTGGGGATGTCTTCTTGTTTGTTCTGTATGCTCTGAGTTGGCATTTCTGTCAGGTAATCATGAAATCAAACAAGATTTACCGGCAAGTTTAATTGAGATTAGTTAGAGCATTGTGATGGGAAGGAGCATTCACATGAGATGGCGGACGCGAGATCATGGTCTGTGTTTAGTCGTGGCCGACCTCCTCAGAGTACAAACTTTGAAAATATGGGACTGAGAAATACTAGAGCTATGAAGGGAGGGCGTTTGAATGTTCCTTTCCATTACTATACTCTAAGTAATCTCAATTAAACTGCAACTTACAGGTAAGTGTTGCTTACTTTTCCTATAACTATTTTTCGCAGAACGATTGGTCCGTCCACATTCACATGAGAAATTTGGAGGGGGAGGTCAACGCAGCAACCACATAGACTGCAGAATGAGTTTCCTACATTTCACCCCACAACTTGGCAACTATACACTCGCAGATTTTCCACCCTTTCATTGTGGCCACTGGCGGTCAGAATGATTGCATTACATTTTACGTACAAACCTGTCCAGAATGGACTGGCTGAAGCCTGTCTTGGACTCAACAGAATTGCAGTAAAACTTTGGCTGAAAGTGCTGTCCCTCGCCCAGCCAGCAGCTGCCAGAACTGTGTGCATGAGCACATTCCTTCTGAGAGCTGCTGATGGGCTGGCTGCTCTGAAATGTGCTGAAGAGTTTGACACGTCCATTCCGGGTAACTCCAGCACTTTGTGCATCCGTCTGGAGAAAGTCTCTCTCGAGACATGTCCATATGGTATTAGGTAGGAACAGAACGGTTGTTTCCTTTGTCTGAGTCGCTGAGGTCTCTTCAAATATTTCTGTATATTATGTACAACAACACTCAGTTTTTGGTTTGGAAAGCATCTCGCTCCTAATAGCTTTACATGCTTTCCTGGTTTTGACTGTTTGAGAATAAAATTGTAAATTATTCTGTACTTTCCGTCAGTAATCATAGCATCATCAATAGTCGAAACATGGAGAGCTTGGTTTGTCTGACCCGATGCTGATGCTAAAATCATGACCAGTCTCAGTGTGAGGTGTTTGAGGCCTAATTCCTCCGCAGAATCCCAGCTAGCTAAGCACTCAACAACTACATCCACATCCCAGACTTCCTGTTATTTCGGAAGAGATGGCCTCTTTTCAAATGCCCCCTTGACTTCACGATTGACGACTGGATGGCAGCCTAATGTGTCTTCCCCCTGTGGTACTTAGATCAGCAGCAAACAGCACTTTCAGCCACATTTAAAATACTGTGGCTTGATCCTGAACTGTACAGCTCTGCAAGAAAGTTTGCTACGTCTCTATGTGAGGGAAATATTACCCAAGTCCTAGCCGTCTACTCCTGCCATTTTCTAACATAACTGGCATACGTTTTTAATGTGGATGGGCGCCACGAGTCCATCAAAAGGTCCGCTGTTGTCTTCCTCATTCCGGCTTGCTGGTAGACTTGCCACAGATCTTGCAAACTAGCAGCTTCAGGCGTTGTTGCTGAATCAGGGGATGCACTGCCTCTGGCCGGCTGGGGAGATGTAGAAGCCCGGGACCTCAAAGAAAGCCGCACAGGTGATGTCAGCAACAGCCGTTGAAGTGCTGGGTACCTAGCCTGTGTTGGCCAGTCCGGCACTACTAGGGCACCTGTTTATTCTTGAAGTGCTGGGTACCTGGCCTGTGTTGGCCAGTCCAGCACTACTAGGGCGCCTGTTTATTCTTGAAGTGCTGGGTACCTGGCCTGTGTGTTGGCCAGTCCGGCACTACTAGGGCACCCTGTTTATTCTTGAAGTGCTGGGTACCTGGCCTGTGTTGGCCAGTCCGGCACTACTAGGGCACCTGTTTATTCTTGAAGTGCTGGGTACCTGGCCTGTATTGGCCAGTCCGGCACTACTAGGGCACCTGTTTATTCTTGAAGTGCTGGGTACCTAGCCTGTGTTGGCCAGTCCGGCACTACTAGGGCACCTGTTTATTCTTGAAGTGCTGGGTACCTGGCCTGTGTTGGCCAGTCCGGCACTACTAGGGCACCTGTTTATTCTTGAAGTGCTGGATACTTGGCCTGTGTTGGCCAGTCCAGCACTGCTAGGACACCTGTTTAGTCTTGAAGCAAACAAGCCAACAAAAGGGAAAATGCTCAGCACTTGGAAAGCTTTTCTGAGGCAGTTGCTGTCAAGCTTCCATTCTTCATACATATTAGTATGCCCGGATTCATAATCAGTGATGACATTAACTTGCCTGGTATATAACCTGCACTAATCCAAATGTTTCTGTTGACACACCACGACCATAGTTCAAAGGTCAATGAATTGCATGCATCTCAAAAGCTTGTACCCATGAGCTGAATGCAAGACGCACATGTCATATTACCACTAATCAGTCCGACATGTTTTCCTTTCAATTTCTCTGGAAAACATTGCAATGCCAGGAAAGCAGGTTTCAATTCCAGGAATTTTACGTGAGACAATTTCTCTGCGACAGTCCACCGTCCTCTCGATGACACTCCGTCGCATTCACAACCCCAACTAGTAAGGCTTGCATCAGATACACCTACGATGTCAGGTTCACTGGTACTGATGTAACTGCCTGCCTAGTCCGCATAAACAATCCACCAATTCAGCTCAGCTTGCCATTAACAGACGTCATGGTCTGGTCAAAACCCCAACAGCTTTTCTTTAAAACGTGAATTTTGCCT
>JADBJO010006547.1:45000-47500 GCA_016801955.1 Conus betulinus
AACAGACCCTGGACCAGAGACCATGGAGGCAGTCGTCATCGGCAGGAACGTGACACATTTTATGGTCATGGGAGTCATGTTACTGACAAAAGCAGGGACCAAGTCATTGGCTCAGCAAGCAAGACAAAGAAAATCTCCACAACGGAAGAGTCGTCCATGAAAGTGAAGACGTGTTGGAAGTTTGTGTGCACACCACAGACAGCATTGAACTGCAGAATGATGAAGTTGTGGAGGATCCACTTATCACTTCAATAAACAGTGCCTCCGAACAGGTTTGCAAAGGTTCAGACACTAGCCAAAGTGATGCAGTTGCCGGAGATATGGCAATGAAGATGACAAACGAAGAAAATAATCTGGGCGAAAAGGGGTAATCAAACTGAAGATGAGGATCTGGAGGATACGGGGAGCAAACTTCCAGAGACAGACCCATCAGAATCATGTCCAACACAGGACACACAGTCCCAGTACAACCCTTCCCCACAAGTAAACTCAGATCAGCACTCAGACACCCCTTCTGCCAATTCCGGGAAAAGTCAGCTTCCAGAACCAGTCAACAGAATGAGAAGCAGAATAAAAAGTCATCTGGAAAACAGTGTTCTAAGAAAAGGGCTTCCAGCGCCAGAGACAACAGCCAGAACAGCATTGTGGACAGTTTCAAATGCGTGCAGTCCAGAGCAGGCAGTCATAGTGATCAGGAAAGAGGGCGTACAAGAACCCGAACCCAGCGCAAATCTCCCTCTAAATAGGACATCGGCCGGACCAATGAGCAAGTTAGAAAAAAACAAGCAGAAGATGCCAAAGTAGAAAGTATGAGGAAGAACATAAAGAGAAAGGTAAACATCGCTGTATGTTTAACGTAAAGAGGGGGTAATGCAAAGTTTCTAAATTTCAATGTAAATGGTCTGTTGTCTAAATTAGAAAATAACGAATTCGTTCAATATGTTAAATCCCACGATTTTTTTGTTTGTTTCACTGAAACTTTCATTGGCGAGAATTTTGAGTCCACACTTTTTTCTGACTACGTTATTTTTAACTCTAAAGCAAGTGTAAACTATCCCATCAAGGAAGGAATTCCGGTGGTGTCATTGTTTTAGTTAGGAAGACGTTTTCAAATTTTGTTAAGCAGGTGGATTATACAGCTGAAAATTTGATTGTTCTTGATATTGATAGGAAACTATTCAATACTGACAAGAACATATTTTGGATATGTACTTATATGCCCCCAATAGACTCCACTATCTGGGAAATCCGCAACAATGGATTTGGTATTGAGTCTCTCGAGCAATGTATTCTTGATTTATATGAGTTGTCCGATTTTCATATTTATGTTATGCGGGGACTTAAATGCAAGAACAGCGTAAAAAAATAATGCTGATATTGACATTGACGAAAACTTGGATGATGAAAGCTATGGTCAGTCACCGTATGGTAGAGTACGTATCACAGGATGAGGCTCTAAACGTGTTTGGTGAACAGTTGCTAGAACTGTGCAATTCTCTGGACATTGTGATCTTAACGGCCTATCAGAACAATGTTTTGATGGCAGCTACACTTTTATATCCAGCTCAGATGTAGCACTGTCGATTATTTTGTTATATCTCCTATTTTGCTGGGGGGTTTTGAACAACATGTCTCTTACTGTTGAAGATTCTACTGAATCAGACCACTTACCAGTTGTTCTTTCTATCCCATTGGCAGTTTCCTGCAATTATGTCAAACAGGGAAATTGATTCCAATAGGTTTATTGAAAAGCATGTATGGGACGAAGAAGGTGAAGTCACTTTCCTTGAAAACTTGGGAAAAGCTGACACGAGAGCTAACATACAAAGGGCTTTTTTTCCCTAGTAGAAAATGATGTTGATGGTGCATTAGACATTTTCGTTAAGTCTTTATTGTCTGCTAGCAGTCCAATGCTAAAATAAAGTTTATCCAAATTCTCTTCCAAAGTCGGCAGAGTGGTTTGATGATGAATGTCGACAAGCAAAGAAGCACAATAGGAAAACACTTAGGATCTTCAGAAATAGTAGGAAAGAAGAAGATCGTGTGGAGCAAGCAAAGAAAAGAAAAAGTATAAGAATTTATTGAAATTCAAAAAAAGAGATTTTAAAACGAAAACAGGCTGAAATGCTCTCATCAAGTATTTCAGATTCCTCCAAGTTTTGGAAACAATTATCTGCAATGGGTGTGGGAAACAAAAGTCAAAATGTAAGAATAACATTACAATAGGTGAATGGCACAATCACTTTCAGAGTGTATTTTCGATAGACGATGGCTATGATGAAAATGATAACTTCGGTAATGTTGATTTAAATGAGCAAGAAGAACATGAACTGAACTCTGAAATATCTGAAAGTGAAGTAACATATGCGGTGAACAAACTGAAGTTAAGTAAGGCTTGCGGTTCAGATGTGTGTGCTTCCAGAAATGCTAAAGGCTGGAAGAGATATTACTATTCCTTTTCTGAAGAAGTTATTCAATATCATATTTTAGAAAGGTAGTT
>JADBJO010006547.1:52500-72500 GCA_016801955.1 Conus betulinus
TGACAAGGGGGGAGAGGTAACAGAACAAAAACATTTCCCTCTTCCTTTCCTGCAAACGGATAGTACACTTTCATTCCTAGTGTGTATCAAATCCAAAGTTAAAAAAAACAATAAATTCGTAACATTTTGTTATGTCCTCACCTCACGCACAGGAGTAAAGCAGTAAGGTTAAAAAACAAAACAAAACAAAACAAACAAAAAACCTTAAGACTGACTCGACCATCCACTCAATGAAATAATGATATTGTATTTTTACTGATCTCTTCAACATGACAAAAAAAAAAGAAAACAACTTAAGACAGACTCGGCCATCCACTCAATCAAATAATGACATATATTGTATTGTACGCTTCTCTTCAACATTTGATGAATGATAATATTCATTCGGATATCTCTTATAATGTATTATCTTAATTTTCACTATCCCTCATCTGTCTAATTTTCAATGCTTCCGCGATGAATTTCGCAACTGATTTAATTACAAGTTCATCTGATGATGATAACCCGCCAGCGACATTTTGTCTTTTCGCTATATCTAACTGAAAAAAAATTTAATGAACAATTTTTCCGCACTTCATTATAAGCAGTACAGTGGAACAGAAAATGTTCTTCGTCATCAATAATATGTCTACAAGCAGGACAAGGAGATTCTGTGGATTTTTCACATTCAAATCATCTTTTGTTCGCATTAAAACCTAAAGTTTTCAACCTAAATCTTCCGTAATTTATTCTGTGCCACTTATCTGTTATGACATTTGTTCCGGACTGTAATCTATTTATAGATATTACATCACTGGTCATATTTATAATATGTAAAGGAGAGAGAACCCGGATGTGAACGTTTTGGCGGGCGACGCAGCCATGTTAGAGAAATAAAAAGAAAAGTTCAACTCTCGACATGTGTTAATGCGTATCATGTTGTAGGAACCCATACACAAACGCACGCACATGGTGTCAGAAGTGGCCGATACTTTAGTGAAACCGTGAAGAACCGTGAAATTCCTGGGAAAAATTTTGTTTTCTTGAAAAAAAAAAAAAAAACAGCATAGATCTAGATCTAGCAGGTATGGTTTTCAAACCACCGAATTCTTTTTCGTTTCACCAGCCAACGGCATGGCCGGCTTGGAAAGAGCGTTTCGGGCACTTCAGACTAGCATCAAAACTTTCAAAAGAGGATGGAGAGATCCAGGTAAGCAGCCTTTTGTATGCTATGGGTGCAGATGCAGATAGGATTTTTTAAAACATTTGATTTAAGTGCAGACGACAAGAAAGACTATGAGAAAGTTTTGAAAAAATTCGATGATCATTTTGTTCCCCAAAGAAATATTATTCATGTTCGTGCTCAATTCCATAAGCGTGACCAAAAATCAGATGAGTCCATTGAGGAGTATGTCAGAGCGCTCTACGAGCTAGCTGAGCATGCAGACTTTCCAGACAAGGAAAATTGCATTCGGGACAGACTTGTATTGGGCGTTCAAGACAAAGAACTTTCACAAAAGTTACAACTAGAAGCCACTCTTACTCTGAAGTCAGCAGTGACAACGGCGCGTCAATTTGAAGCGGTCAAGCTCGAACTCCAGGAGCAGAGAGGAACTACAGCTGCGGCAGCAGACTATGTGTACCATGACGGACACCGCCCTACACACAGTGGACAACAGAAAACACCAGACTCCGCACACATCACGTGGTGGTAGGAACCGAGGTCGAGGCAGAGGCAGAGGCACGGGACTGAGAGAGCAGTCACTGTGTCAGTGTGGGCAGTGTGGCAGTACACACGTCCAAGGAAGATGCCCTGCAAGAGGAAAAACATGCCGTAAGTGCGGCAAGAAGAATCATTTCATGAAGGTCTGCCGTAGTGTCGGGGAGGTTCGAAAAGAGTCTGAAGAAGAGTTCAACATGGATGCAGCAAAAGTGGACGATGATAAGTCGAAACCATGGGTTGTGAAACTCAAAATACGGGAAACCATCGTGCCATTCAAGATTGATACAGGGTGCAGACATCACTATTATCAGTGACAGAACATTCCGACAACTGAAGAATAAGCCAGAACTTAAGAAATCCAGAATTTCTCTCACATCTCCCGGAGGGAAGCTTTCAGTAGCAGGGGAGTTCCATGCCAGCACAAAGGTGAAAAGCAAAGCTTACAAGTTCAAGGTGATCGTTGTGAAAAACAGTTTGTGTAACAACCTGCTTAGCAGAAAGGCAGCGGTCACGATGGGGCTAGTGTCACTTGCCACCAGAGACATAGATGAGATTTTTGGCACGACAGGTCTCATGAAGACAGAGAGCCAGTTCACATCCACCTCAAGCAGGGGCCAAGCCATACAGTGTGCCGGCGGCCAGGAGAGTACCATTCCCACTACAGAAAAAAGTTAGGGAGGAACTGGACCGTATGGAGAAGGGCAGGAATAATTCAGCTGGTCACAGAACCAACAGATTGGTGCGCTCCCATGGTGCCAGTGGTAAAGCCAAACGGGAAGGTGAGAATATGTGTAGACTACAAACAGTTGAACACAGTGGTGAAGAGACCAAGATACATGCTTTCCTAACCTGGACGACATTGCGCCGAAGATGGCTGGGTCAACCCATCTTCTCCACTCTTGATGCAGTGTCAGGTTTCTTCCAGATCCCGATACAGGACGAGAGAGCAGGCTGCTGACAACATTCATCACTCCTTATGGGAGATATTGTTACACACGTGTGCCAATGGGTATCTCTCTCGGACCAGAGTGTTTCCAGACAAAGATGAAGGAAGTCCTGGAAGGCCTAGAGGGCTGCGAGGCGATCATGGACGACACAATCGTCTACGGAAAGACATTGGAGGAGCATGACATTCGCTTGAAAGCTGTGCTAGACAGAATTGAACAGTCAGGACTCAAACTGAACAAAGCAAAGTGCCAATTCAGACAGAAGAAAGTCAAGTATTTCGGGCACGTAGTCAGTGAGGACGGGATCGAGCCTGATCCAGCGAAAGTCAGTGCCATCAAGGACATGCCACCACCCCAAAACCAGTCGGAGCTGAGGACAGTGTGCGGCATGTTCAACTATCTGACAGGATTCGTGAAAAACATGGCAGACACTCTGAAGCCTGTGACTGAATTACTGAAGAAGGATCGAGTGTTTCAGTTGGGGCCCAGAACAACAGAAAGCATTTGATGCTGTGTGAAAGAACTGATAGGCAACGCAGGAGCCAGAGCGTTCTATGATCCCAAGCTAGAGACTGTTGTGAGTGCAGACAGTAGCAGCTATGGTCTAGGAGCATGTTTGATGCAGAAAGTGGACATAGACTGTTTCCCATTGCATTCGCGTCAAGAACATTGAGTGAGGCAGAGAAGCGCTATATGCGCAAATTGAAAAGGAATGCTTAGCGTCAGTGTGGGCCTGTGAGAAATTCGCAAAATATCTGATTGGCCTGGACAAATTTGAACTGCAAACGGACCACAAACCATTGGTCCCACTCATGAAGTCAAAGGACATTGATCAAGCTCCAATTCGCTGTCAGAGGCTGTTAATGAGACTTCTGAGGTTCAAACTTTGAAGTTGTGCATGTTCCAGGGTAAGAGCATCGTTGTAGCCGACGCTCTCAGCAGACAGCCTGTTGCTCATACTGCAGCAGACGAAGAGATGGAGACAGAATCTTACGTGAAAGCGTACGTTGATTCAGTGACGTCGTCATTTCCTGTGACTGACCAGAGACTGGAGAAGCTGAAGTCAGAGACTGTACATGACATAGAGCTTCAACAGGTGATCAGCTACGTTTGCAACGGGTGGCCAAAGACAGTTTCCACTCAGCTGCAGGCGTATCAGCAAGCACAAGGGGAGCTATCTCTCATAGATGGCTTGCTAGTGCATGGAAGACGGATTGTTGTTCCAGCAAGACAACGTCAGCACATCCTTGAGAAACTGCATGAACCTCATCAAGGAATTCACAAGTGCCAGGAGAGAGCACTACTTTCTGTTTGGTGGCCAGGTCTCCGGCGAGATATCAAAGACTACATAAACAAGTGCAGAGAATGCAGGAAAAACAGGCCAGCGCAACGCAATGAGCCACTTCGTCCTACTGAGCTACCTGAGCGTCCATGGCAGAAACTTGGAGCAGACATTCTCACACATCAAGATAACGACTATCTGGTAGTTGTTGATTTATTACTCCAGGTGGCTAGAAATAGTCCGCCTACACAGCAAAACAGCAGAAACTGTCATAGGGAAGTTCCGTGGCGTTTTCAAAACTCATGGGATTCCAGATGTGGTTGTGTCAGATCACCAACCTTTCCTTTGTCGTCAGTTTCGTGATTTTGCGCGGAAATTCGGCTTCACGCAACAAGCCAGCAGTCCTGCATTCCCTCAAGCCAACGGCGAAGCAGAATCAGCCGTGAAAATCGCCAAGAAAATTCTGAGCCAGCCTGAACCAGACATTGCACTGTTGAATTACAGGGCGACTGCACACTCTAGCACCGGGGCCAGTCCTGCCAGAGTGTTGATGGGAAGAGAGCTGAAAACTAAGGTTCCAGTTCTCCCAGATGTTCTACAACCTAATCCGCTGAGGGACGCAGATGTGCGAGCGGCAGACGAGAAAACCAAGCGTGCATATAAACTGAACTATGATCACAAGCATGGTGCAGTCAGTCTCCCAGTGCTGAAAACAGGAGATCCAGTATTGATAAAACTGGACAATGAGAGAAAATGGGAGGCCCAAGGAACTGTTGTCGCAGCAGATCCGGAAAATCGCACACTTTGCCTGGTCAACTCGCCAGCAGGTGTCCTTCGACGCAACCGTAAACACCTGCAGTCGCTCGCTGCCAAAGGAATCCAGCGGAGAGTGTGCCAGCCAGCGGAGATGTGCCAGCCAGTGGCAGTCCGCCAGCAAGCAACGACGATGGGGGACCAGATCAACATCCCTCAGCAGTGCCAGCACCACCGTCTCCACAACCTTCACCTCCATCCCAGTCAACTAACTATAACACCAGATCCAGCCGTGGTTACATCGCAAGGAAACCGCAACGTTTCCGGGAGGAAGAAGGAAGGATCACGGCATAAATTTTCTCTTTTTTTAAGCTCTGTGTAGCTAGAGCTTTGCTTTATATTGCCAAGCTCAGTGTAGTTGGAGCTTGTGCAATTGATGGCCTTTTAGGTTTTCTGCAAGCTCGGTGTAGTTGGAGCTTTGCAGTATTTTATTTCAGTTTAAAGTTTAAGGCTCAGTGTAGAGAGAGCCATTTGCATTTGTTTTAAGCCAGGTGGAGTTCATTTCATTTCTGTGGAAGAGTATTTTTCAACCTTCAGTTTGTTTAATACGTGTGAATGATTAACTTTACGGTGCTGATCCGGATGAAGCTAAATTATGTTTTTTTCTTTTGTGTTTTTCTATCCAGTGCGTATAGAATTTAAAAAAAAAAAAATTATATTGGAGTAATAAGAGGTATGAATGTGAGAACTGGGCATGAAAGCGAATGACTGAAGTCTGACTGCGTTATAAGACTTATACAGACTGTGTGAGCGAATGAAGTATGCATGCATGATGATTGCTGATCCTTTAGAAAGTTTAAATTGGAGAAAGTTTGAACTGAAATTTTATTTGTTCAGTTTCTGATATACTGTCGGCGTAGAAGATTCACAAACAAAACAGAGACAACGAAAATTAACGAGAACTTTATTTCTTTTGAAAAAAAAAAAAAAAAAAAAAAAAAAAAAAGGGAAAGATGTTTCGGACTGTAATCTATTTATAGATATTACATCACTGGTCATATTTATAATATGTAAAGGAGAGAGAACCCGGATGTGAACGTTTTGGCGGGCGCGACGCAGCCATGTTAGAGAAATAAAAGAAAAGTTCAACTCTCGATGTGTTAATGCGTATCATGTTGTAGGAACCCATACACAAACGCGCGCACAACATTGAGAAACTTTTCAGAATGAAATACATTCTTTAATAAGAAAAACCAGCGATATTTTTCTTTACTTTCCATATCTGAGTGCCAATTCTGAGAGAGAGAGAGAGAGAGAGAGAGAGAGAGACGAAGTGCACCCTTGTTTGCACCAGTCGTTGTCGGTTTGGTTTCGCAATGCCGGTTTTTGTTTTGTCTTATAAATATATATATATATATATTGTTATTATTATTTTTTTAAGTGTTATGTTTTAGACTTTCAGCGGACTGCGGCGCCGATGAAAGAAAATGTGCCAAAATAAAACTAAACACACAAAACAGAGTGCAAATAAAACGTAAGTGAATTTTCGACAAATATATCTTTTTCAGACGGAAAAAAATGATACAAAAGTAATTTGACAAAAGAAATGAAAATAAATAATAACAGGTCTTAGGTCATTTGTGACAAATTTGCCTACAGTATGCATAGTTTGGAATAGTTCCGGTAAAATTATCTATCACGGCTAGCAGACATCTGACACAAATCACGTGAACTCGAACCAAAAACAACTGAGATGAGATAAAGAAATGAGAACACCTCTGATAAAGTTTATTAGTCAACAAACGGGTGGACCATCTTCTTTCGCTATCTGTGTGTCCCGCATAGGGAAAAAGTTCTGCATTAACCAACATCGACATTTTTCACATCACACTCCCAGTGGCATCACGATGTATGGAACGACGGAAAGTTACTGCCCACCAGAATGGGGCGGCATCGCTGACCTACATCCCGAAGAAGAGAATTCGTGTGAGACTTTATGTTAATTTCCCCCCCCCCCCCCCCCCCCCCCCCCAAACCTTTGAACTTAATGAGAGTTGAGTTTTTGAAGTGTAGTACATTTGTCAGTCTCAGAATATTAATTGAAAAGAATGAAACTGTGCAGCGGTACAGTAACCGTTTTGTCCTATGTTGCTGTGCTTAAGATTTTTTTTTTTTAGAGAATAACACATACATTTAATACATTTCCAAGTTTGAAAGCATTGCAGGTTCCAGCTTCAAGTATTGTAATCACAGTTTTGTAAGGTCAAATGTTCCAAGAGTTGTTCCCTCAGGTGAATGAATACCTTTGGCATGTCAGATATTTCTCTACACAGGAGGGGGCAAAAAAGGAGATAAACTAACCAAATGAACAACAATACAAAAAAAACACAAAAAAGAGAGCAAAACAGAACTTACGACAGACAACTACCTGAAGAGAATAAGTGCCGCAACATAAGAAGCTGCTGGCAGGTTATACGCGCTTCAGGCCACATATAAATGGGGACCTTGCACAGACCAGATCAAATGGCTTTACATGTAAGCATGTATATATAGACCAGATATGGCCTTGAGCCATGCCCAGGCCAAATAACAGAAAAGCAGTAGTAGTAGGGGAGAGGGAGGGGGAGAGAGGAGAATAGAGGTCATTTTTAGATTTGATGTGGGAAAAACTCTACAGAGGAAACAGTATCTGCATTCTGTTAATGCACTGTTAAAAAAAAAAAAAAGCATGTCCAATGTTTATTTCATTTATTGGACTTGAAGTGGCCTAAAGCAAGAGGAAACACTGAGTCATTTCTGTCATCATAATGCCCATGAAGAATTTCAAATGTTCCACTCATGTTCACTTCTACTTATCGCCAACAGTTGTAATTAACAGATCATCGTTGGGACTGATAAACTGCAAAAGGCCTTCTGACCCATTCTCATTACACATGTGTAGTGTCTTTATTTACTTGCTGTGAACATGCCAGTCAGGGATGAAATCTTGTAGTGTTTGCCAGGCAAACATGGGAAATTTTTATGGTGTGTCTTTTCCCACAAGATTTTTGAACTTGTTTTATGCAGGTTATATTCTCGGAACTTATTCTACCCTGCACCTCTGTAATGAATAGATGAAGCTTGAGCTTTGGCAATAGAACCGATGTAATCAAACTGGATTAACTCCCAAACTACACAAATAACAGTTTGAAAATTTGACACAGCTGAAAGTGTCCGACTGGTTTTAGCATGCTGAAGTTGGAAATCTTTGGATTTGACATAAGTGCTGTGTACATCTACACTGAGTTATAATGTAAAAAATGAGATTGACAAAGCATTGTACGTTTGAAGTTCAGACTGGTTATAGCCTGGTAAAGTTTGAAATTGTGGGGCATCAACCGATTGCTGTTTACATGCACGCTGAGTTAAGTAAAAACTGAGTTTGTTGAAGCATCATTTGTTTGAATTTGCATAACATTATATGGAATTTTAACATGCTGCAAAACATTTCATTCTGTTGTAATCATGTGAAGTCTTGATGAATCTATTTATTCAGTCTTGATAGAATAGTTTTCCAAACATCAGGGTTGAAATCAGATACTCAGTCTGTTCATGTAAGTAATGAAATAAAGTTTGATTTTGTCATAACATCATAAATCAAAGTGGTATCATTTTGCATGAAATTGTAACCTCTTGGTAGTAGTGCGCGAGTCATTAAGTGGAAATGAGCATGTCCATAAGGGCATGGGTTCGAATCCCAGCCATGGCTCGTCCCAAGATGGGGAAAAAAAAAAAAAGGGGACAGCAGAGGGACATCCGGAGTCATGAACCAGGTGTGGCCCAACCCCCCTGGAGTGTGAGGAGATAAAGGGCCGAAACACTCGCTTGAAGGGGGCTTCTCTTCTGAGGACTCTCTGCTGCCATGCTCTCCACGAATTTCTTTCTACAGTTACTTTTCAAAACCCATGTGAATTTGTTTGTCTCTTGCTAGAATAATTTCTTAGATATCGGAGTCCAAGTGAAGTATCCCTTCCTCACTTCCTGATCACCTGGCAGGGGAGGCTGCGCAACTCTGACTGGTTGAAAGGGGTAAAGGAAGGGAATTCCAGATTTGTGTGCTACTTAGCTATTTCTTTCCCTTGCAAAGAAGGTTCTCAGGTCCATGTTCAAACATGATTTTAGATCATTGCATAAGAAACACTTTTTAAAAAACTGCAAACATTCATATCATCACAGCAAACAAAAGCAATAATAAAAAAAAGAAACCTCACAGGTGTCTCCACCTCTCAGGATGAGGACCAGCCATGGAGCAGGGTTGTCCACCCTGCTTGAAAGTCTTGCCTACATTAAATGATCTACCCTTGATGTTATATTGTGACTGAGTGAGCAAAAGCTTGAATTTGAATATTTTGATGTTTGTATTTGAATGATGCTGCTGCAATCATTTGATAACAAGTTAATTACTCTTCTCTTATTTTTCACTTTTTTTTTTTTTTAGCTTGCGATTGAAGACACATACCACTTGCAACCCCATTCCCTTAGTTCTAGGATGCAGGCTGGCCTGTAGCTGTTTTTAATGCATTAGAGAATGCTGCTCACTCTTCCCTTCCAATGGCCAAGTCGACAGTCCTGCTGTGTCGTCCACCCAGCCCTCTTCCTTCCCTGTTCCATTGCCAGTGCTCCGCTCTGTCTTCCTGAATTCTCTGCTCTGACCTACTCGCTGCCTGGTCACTGACCTGGGTGTCTACTGACATGACCTGCACTGAGTTAAAAGTGGCAGCTCAGAAACAGTGCCTCTGGCTTCTTGCACTAATGCTTCTTGTACCAACGCATTTTGTTTTGCTTGTGTCAAGTGTTTTTTCTGCTGTGATTGTAACATACTTAGTTTTTGCACAAACACAGCACGCACAAACACCATACACAAACGTATCCACACATACATCCACACATACACATCCACACACGCTTGCACACACACACACACACACACACACACACACACACACACACACACACACACACACATATGCATGGTTCACACTTAAGACATGCTAGAGGGAGAAACGGCAGAGTAGATATCAAAACAAAGGAAGAGAGGGTAAGACTGAGTGAGAGACAGACACCCTGACAGTGAAATACAAGAGAGAGAGAGAGAGAGAGAGAGAGAGAGATTTTGTTCTCCCAATTTCAGTTTGTCATCTGCTGAAGGCCACCCTAGGATGTATTTATCATTGTCATGACTCAACACAATATTGAGACTCGGCACAACATATTACATATGACAGCTTGACCCATTTAAAAAGAGGCAAGTGATAAAATTGCTGTCTTTTTTTTTCGTAAAGCAACTTACTAATAAATCTCATAGACTGGTTTTGTTGTGGTTGTTAATCACCTTCCTTTTAATCAGATTGGGAATGTTCATGTTGCCAGCCAGTAATTACTTGGGGGTGGGGGGGGGGTGGGGGAAAATTAAAAGATGAGTTATGTATAAAGTAAAAGAAATACAACATTCCAAGGCAAAAAAAGAGGTCTTCGTGCTGAAAAGAGAGCAGACTATACCAGTGCAGTGGAATGAAGGCAATGCATTGTGTTCATTACGAAGACCGAAATAAAGTATGAATACACCCAAAAACACAAGCCAAGTCTTATTTCCTTTAAAGTTTAAAAAAAAAAAAAAAAAAAAAAAACCCAACAACAACAACAAACAACCAACCATCCAAAAACAAACAAACAAACAAGGAAATCAATTCAAAGAACGTAAAAGCTATAAAGACTAATGTACAGAGAAAAGGAACAGACGTTAGGCTATGTACAGTAGTACAGAGTACAGAACATAGGATTGCCATGTAATTTAGCACTTGAAAAGAATGTGTAAGCATACAGTTGTATATTCAAAATGAATGTAATAGTTATGCAGTCATGTGGTGAAACACACACACACACACACACACACACACGCACACACACACACACACACACACACACACACACACACACACACACACACACACACACACACACACACACAAAAAAACCAAAAATGCAGTGACACCAGAACACAGGCTTCAAACTGGATTGGCCACTTCCATAATCAGTTCTTTCAGAATACAAGTTACTAGGTGGGATGAGGCCCATTATATGTGTGATAGGTTGATAGAGTCAAGGCCAGCTAATGTCAGTTAAGTTGCTGTTCATAGCGAAGGCTCTTTGTACTTTTGATATTTTTGATGATATATATCTCTGACATTTTCTAAATGGTTGATGTGGTTCCACAGCGGAAGAACCAAGATCATATTACCTTATATTTAATGTTATGTTTTTAAAATAGGTGCTGCTTTTCATACAAGAGTCTTATAAATGATCACTTGCTCACTCTTCAGCCAACGATTTCAGTGGATGAGATTTCAGCTTAGTTCTTCACTAGATAACAGTGAGTTTTTCTTTTTATGACAGAATCTTTTTTAATGGTAGTGTCTCACTGACAGATGTTTCATACAACAATGTCACAGTAATTGTCAGCCTGAGAAATGCTGCACACATGAAATACAGATGGTCCATTTCCAAGAGAATATCACATATTCCTCAAGACAGGGAATGTATCGTGTCATCATGCAGTAATAAGTCATTACCTGTGGGAGAAATGAATAAACCCATTACTGACTCAGGCGCCAATACAAATTAAGTCCTGTAGCCTGGATTACTATGGAGAAAAAGACAGAAAAACCAAAGCACAGAAAATAATGTTCCCCAAATTCCTTGTAATGACAATACACATTTGATGTTCTGAAGAAAGGTGTAAAGAACTGGCAAGCAGGAGAACATGGTCGTAAGTGAAAATAATCAGACTGCTCAAAGGTTCTGGGCCAAAACCCCTGTTCTGAGTCATCTTGTAAGTTGGCTGATGTGACAGCAGTCTTGGTAGGAAGCCATCCTGAATGAGTTAATTGCAGCAGTCAATTTTTGTCTTTCTTCATGTCTTGAGAATGTCTTAACACAATAAATGTGTATGCTCTTGAAATGTCTTGTACACAGCAGCAAATTTGTGAGGAGAATTTAATATCTTGTAATTTGTAATCATTTTTATATGCAGTAGAAAATTTGATAGGAAAATTTAGTGTCTTGTAATTGTTGTTGATATTTTTATTTGCAGTAGTAAACTTATTAGGAGAATTTGATGTCATGTAATTTAATGACGTTTTTTATGCAGTAGTAAACTTATTAGGAGAATTCAGTGTCACGTAATTGTTGATAATGTTTATATGCAGTAGTAAACTTATTAGGAGAATTCAGTGTCATGTAATTGTTAATGATCTTTTTTTTAGACTGCTGTGAGTGTCAGAGGGGTGAAAATGTCTCAAATAGGAATTGTCTTTAGGAAACGTCTCGGCAATTATCTGTGTGTCCCCAGTTAGCGATGACCAATACTCCAATCCACCCATGGAAAGTACCCGGGGTTCTGCAGACTTCAGCGTCAGTGTAAAACGGGATGACTGCACTGGAAGTACGTTGTCTGGTAATAAGGTGAGAGAGAGACAGAGACAGAGAGACAACGAGAGAGACAGAGACAGAAAGACAGTAGGCTAATACTAATGATACAGAAGGGCATGGGAGTGGTGTGTGTGTGTGTGTGTGTGTGTGTGTGTGTGTGTGTGTGTGTGTGTGTGTTTGAAATATTCAAAGAAAGGAAAGAGAAAAGAGGGTTATTCAGGACTTTTAAACAAACTGGATTTTATTTTCATATACATATATATATATATTCGATAACTCAGAGATATTTTGGGACTCTTGACTGTAAAACTGTTATAGTCATAAGCTGTAGATCACCAGCCACCATGGGCAAGTGGTTAGCGTCGCGGACTCCCGGTTGGGAGGTTGTGGGTTCAAATCTCATCAGAAGTCATGTGTGTTTTTCTCTCCCGACCGGCTCCTACCCTGAGTTGAGTTGCTGCGGACTCAGTTGGGAAGACTAGAACCACACAGTCGAGTTTCATCCACTTAATGGATGCGTTTCTGAGAGTGTTGCTCAAATTTCCTGACCAACACTGCAGGTGCCTGTATCTCTCGGGCCTGGTTGACGCCGGGATATATTATGAAAAGAAGCGTAGAGTACAGCCCTGTCATATAGTCTCAGACCAAAATAGAAATCCGCAGCATCATCTTAATCATCCTCATTCTCATCGATCAGCTTTAAAAAAAAAAAAAAAAAAGTCTCAAATTCTGTGGCCCTTCATGCCCTGCTCTCATGGTGACCTCAATTTCGATGTCTTCTCCATGTCTATGGCCTTGGTTTGGTTCCATCGGGGTCACCAGTATCGGCAAGTCCATGGGGGCTGTGTTTGTACGGACGTGGTGGTGCCCTCCAAAGGGAGAGCTCACTCACGCCGGCTCCGCGACTAAACAATTATTGTCATCAGTAGGGGACTTAGTAGGTGGTGTCCTGCGTATGTTAGATCAGATCAGGCACCACTGAACACCATTGAAGTGACTTGGGGGCAGTGCAGTGTCTCCTCTGGTGGGTTGCCTCTTGACAACTTGACATCGACTGCTCCCTGTGGATTGCTGGTGCCGGGGCTGCGCGACATGGCCGACTGGGCTGTGTGCTGTGGACGGGGTGTCAGAAGGAGCGGCGTGGGTGCACTCCCTTTGAGGTGGCGCAGAGGTTGGGACAGCAAAAAAAAAAAAAAAAAAAAAAAAAAAAAAAATAGTAATAATAATAAGCTGTGAGGCCAGAGGGAAAACCTCTACACAACCAACTTTCATCAACATTTGAGAAATTTCAAATAGTTATCTGAAATGTCTTTGATGGATGAAAGTGCGGAGGTTATTTATAAATGAAATGACTCCGTGAGGGGCGTGTTCAGTGGATGGGAAGAATTTGTTGTCTGGAGACAGAAGAGAGAGATTTTGTTTCAAAGAAACTGTGCAAGCAGATTTCCAGTTTGTCCAAACATAAAAAGTAGAGTCTAAAAGAAATGTGCATTTCACTCAGGAATCGAAAAAGGGAGGAGGCAAAGAGTGCTGTGGTTTGGTGTGCATTCCTTGTCGTGTACATTGTAGGTCTGGTAAACGAAGAAAGCTTTTTTTTTTTTTTTCTCTTTGGTCACCATTGTATACAAGGATCACCCCTTCCACCCCCCCCCCCCCCCCCCCCGCCAAATGAATGATTTACAAGTAGAGTACCAGTTTTTGTCAGTTTCCACGCTGTGTAAAATCACTCCTGAAATGTTCAGTTTGGTGAAAACAAAAATCCTGAGTTTCAGACTCCAGTGAAAACAACAACAGCAACAAAAGGTGAAGGTTTTGATTTCATTTTAAGAACAGCCCTTTCAGAATGTTTTGTGCTGATGATGTAAAGTGCATTGCTTTGTTGGCCTAGGCGTGATACCAGGGCTATCTAGGGCTGTGCTAGGGTCCATTCTATAGGGGGGGGGGGGGGGGGGGGGGGAGGGGAAGAGGGAGCTGAAAAGTGTGTACTGTGCCAGCAGCTCTGCATACATGTCACTTCCTCTTAGGCTGTCCATTTTTTTTCTTTTTCGCTCCTTTTCCATTGCCTCACAAGGGGAAAGCAACGATATTAGTGAGAAGGAAGAAGAAAAAGAAACGTCAACATGTAGAGTCCAAGTGACACTCTGTGCATGTCAGCATGTGCATGCTCTGAAAGAGAGAGTGTCCTTTTGTGACCTCTCTATTTAATGACGTCTCAGCAGTTGGTCAGAAGGATGATTTGAAAGCTAACCATACTGTGCTGTGTTCCCCGACTCCTGAACTTTGGCTCCAAATGATTGATGGTAGGAGTCATGATGCAAAATTTGAGACACACTTAAAGAAAAAAAAAAAGCCACTGATGTAACAAAGTAGAATGACTGATGCACTCATCATAACCTTAAAATATCAGTTTTAAAACTACTATGTTATAAGTTGTACACTAGGTGTATGTAGTTTTATCTCTGACAGGATTAACTCTCTTCGGTTTTTTTTTTTTTTTTTTTTTTTGTAAATATTTCAAAATAGGTTTTTGATGTGGTGACACAGTTCTTCAGTATCCCTGTATGATCAGTGTTTGATGTGGTGACACGGTCCTTCAGTATCCCTGTGTGATCAGTGTTTGATGTGGTGACACAGTCCTTCAGTATCCCTGTCTGATCAGTGTTTGATGTGGTGACACAGTCCTTCAGTATCCCGTCTGATCAGTGTTTGATGTGGTGACACAGTCCTTCAGTATCCCTGTCTGATCAGTGTTTGATGTGGTGACACAGTCCTTCAGTATCCCTGTCTGATCAGTGTTTGATGTGGTGACACAGTCCTTCAGTATCCCTGCCTGATCAGTGTTTGATGTGGTGACACAGTCCTTCAGTATCCGATTTGATCAGTATTGATGTGGTGACACAGTCCTTCAGTTTCCCTGTTTGATGTGGTGACACAGTCCTTCAGTATCCCTGTCTGATCAGTGTTTGATGTGGTGACACAGTCCTTCAGTATCCCTGTTTGATCAGTGTTTGATGTAGTGACACAGTCCTTCAGTATCCCTGTTTGATCAGTGTTTGATGTGGTGACACAGTCCTTCAGTATCCCTGTTTGATCAGTGTTTGATATGGTGACACAGTTCTTATGTGGTGACACAGTCCTTGACAGTATCCCTGTCTGATCAGTGCTTGATGTGGTGACACAGTCCTTCAGTATCCCTGTCTGATCAGTTTTTGATGTGGTGACACAGTCCTTCAGTATCCCTGTCTGATCAGTGTTTGATGTGGTGACACAGTCCTTCAGTATCCCTGTCTGATCAGTGTTTGATGTGGTGACACAGTCCTTCAGTATCCCTGCCTGATCAGTGTTTGATGTGGTGACACAGTCCTTCAGTATCCCGATTTGATCAGTGTTTGATGTGGTGACACAGTCCTTCAGTTTCCCTGTTTGATGTGGTGACACAGTCCTTCAGTATCCCTGTCTGATCAGTGTTTGATGTGGTGACACAGTCCTTCAGTATCCCTGTTTGATCAGTGTTTGATGTAGTGACACAGTCCTTCAGTATCCCTGTTTATCAGTGTTTGATGTGGTGACACAGTCCTTCAGTATCCCTGTTTGATCAGTGTTCGATATGGTGACACAGTTCTTATGTGGTGACACAGTCCTTGACAGTATCCCTGTCTGATCAGTGCTTGATGTGGTGACACAGTCCTTCAGTATCCCTGTTGATCAGTTTTTGATGTGGTGACACAGTCCTTCAGTATCCCTGTTTGATCAGTGTTTGATGTGGCGACACAGTCCTTCAGTATCCCTGTGTGATCAGTGTTTGATTTGGTGACACAGTCCTTCAGTATCCCTGTCTGATCAGTGTTTGATGTGGTGACACAGTCCTTCAGTATCCCTGTCTGATCAGTGTTTGATGTGGTGACACAGTCCTTCAGTATCCCTGTCTGATCAGTGTTTGATGTGGTGACACAGTCCTTCAGTATCCCTGTCTGATCAGTGTTTGATGTGGTGACGCAGTCCTTAAGTATCCCTGTTTGATCAGTGTTTGTGTGGTGACACAGTCCTTAAGTATCCCTGTCTGATCAGTGTTTGATGTGGTGACACAGTCCTTCAGTATCCCTGTCTGATCAGTGTTTGATGTCCAGGTGTCACCACATCAAACACTGATCAGACAGGATACACAGTCCAGGCAGTCAGGGATACTTAAGGACTGTGTCAGTCCTTAAGTATCCCTGCCTGATCAGCTGCCTAGAATTAAACTGAAACTGAAAGTGTATGGAACTAAAACCTGAAAACGGAAAACTAAAACTGGAAAAAGAAAACCCTCCAAAGGAATATTACATCTCCCTCTACACATTGTTGGCAGGGGGTGGGGAGATAGGAGGGGACATCATTTTCTCTGTCTGTTACTAGGAAAGGTTCACCATCCAGTTAAAACCCCACTTTACAAACACACTCACAAAAAAGAAAAAAATCCACTTTTTAAAGGATTTCTGTTGGTCATACCAAGATGATGCAGAGAGTAGATGCATTTTGATGCTCATGCCCATGATGCTTTGGCCGTGCAGGTGAGGAAACTGGAATTCCTGATGGCGGATGCTCTGGACCAAGGCTGCCAACACGTCCTGACATGTGGGAGTGTGCAGTCCAATCACTGTCGAGCTGTTGCTCTGTGTGCTCGACAGCTGGGGCTGACTCCCCATCTGTTCTTACGTACAGACATTACGGTGAGGACTTTGCTATGTGTGTGTGTTGGTGCAGACGTTTGTTTGGGTGTGTTCATGAGCATGTGTGTGTTAGTGCGTGTGTACTTGACTCCCCACGTGTTCTTGCTTACAGACTTTACGGTGAGGACTTTGGTGTATGTGTTGATGCAGATGTTTGTGTTTGAGCGTGTGTATATGCTAGTGCATGTGTACAAGGGATGTATCACTGTATGTGTTTGTGTGTTTTCTTAGGTATTAGTCATCACATCTTATAAGAAGAGAGAGATGAGAGGTTAGGGGGGTGACGGTTGGGAGGGGGTGTGAAGTTTGTGTCATTGCTGGTGGTCAGATCTCTACACTGCAACACAAATGCTCATCCTCAGGGTATGGTAAGATGGCAGGAGTGAAAGTGTTAATAAAGAGGAAAAAAAGGTTTGTCAAAATACAATAGTTTTTTTTTTTTGATCTTCTACTTACAATACTTCACATGTTTTTTTGATCTTCTACTTCTGAGTACAGACAGTGTCTGGAGACAAACCCTAGCATGTAGCGGTGCAAGGGTTTGTTGTCTCAACTGGTTGCATGGAAAAGAATCAGTCACATACTTCCCGCACGTGGTTATATACTTTTGTGCATGTTATCAGTATGGGTGCATTAAAATTGAAAACAAAGAGAAAGAAGGAAAGGGATGCCAGAAAGAGAAGGCAGGCAGAAGATTCAATCGAAATAGTTTTTGATCTTCTGCTTCTGAGTACAGACAGTTTTTAGAGACAAAGCCATTTCCTTTCTTTCTGCGTACACAGGCTGATACTCCTGCGGACACTGCCTGTATAGACAGACAGTGGAGTTTTGTGTGTATTACAGTTTTTTTTATCCCGCCATTAACAAAGCCATTTGATTTTGTGGCTTTCTCATTTGTGTGGTAATCTTCTCCAAACAGAATTCTCCTTGCTTTCTTTTCTGAATTGCTTGAGAACATCTGACTCACACTTGCACACACACACACACACACACACACACACACACACACACACACACACACACACACACACACACGCCACGCCACACACACCACACCACATCACACCACACCACACCACACCACACCATGCTACACCACACCTCGCCATACCACCACCATCACCACTACCAAAGACTTCAGAAAGTTGTTTTTTTTTTTAACAAAAAGCTGCAAAACTGATTTTGTAAGATTCACAACAAGTTTTAAATTCTCCTGTCATCCTTTTCATGCTGTGTCTACTTGTGCTGTGTGAATTGATGTAAGTGGGGTTGTGCTGTGTGAATTGATGTAAGTGGAGTTGTGCTGTGTGAATTGATGTAGCGCGGGGTTGTGTTGTGGATGAGGGGAGGAATTGTTCGAACATGGAGAGGGAATGAAGACGTTTGGTCCCATAGCTTATGGTATTGGATTGTCTCTAGGATTAATGTAGTGGTTTCAGCTTCGTGTTGTATTTCCTTTGTTATGAAAGACAGTGGTATGGGTTATAGTCTTTGTTTTCTTGTGCATACAGGATTTCTTTATTGAATTTTTCCTATACAGGATACAGGATTTTCTTTATTGAATTTTTCCCCATACAGGACTTCTTTATTGAATTTTTCCCCATACAGGACTTCTTTATTGAATTTTTCCCCATACAGGACTTCTTTATTGAATTTTTTTTCCCATACAGGACTTCTTTATTGAATTTTTTCCCCATACAGGGCTTCTTTATTGAATATTTTCTCCATACAGGGCTTTCTTATTGATTTTTTTCCCCATACTGGGCTTCTTTATTGAATTTTCCCCATACAGGGCTTCTTTATTGAATTTTTACCCATACAGGATTTCTTTATTGAATTTTTTCCCCATACAGGGCTTCTTTATTGAATTTTTCCCCATACAGGACTTCTTTATTTGATTTTTCCCCATACAGGACTTCTTTATTGAATGTTTCCCTATACAGGACTTCTTTATTGAATTTCCCCATACAGGACTTCTTTATTGAATTTTTACCCCATGCAGGACTTCTTTGTTGAATGTTTCCCTATACAGGATTTCTTTTATTGAATATTTTCCCCATGCAGGACTTCTTTGTTGAATGTTTTCCCTATACAGGATTTCTTTATTGAATATTTTTCCCCATGCAGGACTTCTTTGTTGAATTTTTCCCTATACAGGATTTCTTTATTGAATATTTTCCCCATGCAGGACTTCTTTGTTGAATGTTTCCCTATACAGGATTTCTTTATTGAATATTTTCCCCATGCAGGACTTCTTTGTTGAATGTTTTCCCCATACAGGATTTCTTTGTTGAATGTTTCCCTATACAGGACTTCTTTGTTGAATGTTTCCCCATACAGGACTTTCTTTGTTGAATGTTTCCCTATACAGACTTCTTTGTTGAATTTTCCCTATACAGGACTTCTTTGTTGAATGTTTCCCTATACAGGACTTCTTTGTTGAATGTTTCCCTATACAGGACTTCTTTGTTGAATTTTTCCCCATACAGGACTTCTTTATTGAATTTTTTTCCCCATACAGGACTTCTTTATTGAATTTTTCCCCATACAGACTTCTTTATTGAATATTTTTTCCATGCAGGACTTCTTTATTGAATTTTTTCCCCCTAGCTGTTACCGCTGTTGCACAGCGTGAGTAGCGTCATATCTTCTACGAATTGAATAGTAAAGCAACCAACAAATGTTAGTGAACATGATCACTCTCATTCACGATTGATTCTTGTCACATTATCATCCGTCTGCTGGAGATAATGGCACAAAGGAGTTTGTTATTGATCTTTTGTATTAAGGTGGCGTTATGCACTCCAGAGTAGACTTATCTCAAATGATCTTTGTATTAAGGTGGCATTATGCACTCCAGAGTAGACTTACCTCAAATGATCTTTGTATTAAGGTGGCGTTATGCACTCCAGAGTAGACTTACCTCAAATGATCTTTGTATTAAGGTGGCGTTATGCACTCCAGAGTAGACTTACCTCAAATGATCTTTGTATTAAGGTGGCGTTATGCACTCCAGAGTAGACTTACCTCAAATGATCTTTGTATTAAGGTGGCGTTATGCACTCCACAGTAGACTTATCTCAAATGATCTTTGTATTAAGGTGGCGTTATGCACTCCAGAGTAGACTTATCTCAAATGA
>JADBJO010006547.1:80000-107500 GCA_016801955.1 Conus betulinus
GTCGGCTCTACCCAGGTAGGCAGCCCCTTGTGTAAGAGTGTGGATTGTAAAGCGCTTAGAACTTGGTCTCTGGCTGGGGATAGGCGCTATACAAGTACTGTTAATAAGCACAGCATGCTCGTGGTGTTAGGCGGCTACTGCGGTGTTGTGACTGCAGGTAACCCTGGTGATGAAAGATTTTAAAAGTTAATGGGTTCAGAATCAGGTTTTCAAAAATGGATGTGTTTCAGAATTCATCCAACAAGTGGCAGTGGAGACATCCATCGTGCTGGACCCAGTGTACACCGGAAAGACGGCAATAGGTATGGTCCAAGAAATGCAGAAGAACCCCTCTGCTTTTAAAGGGCGTCGCACTCTCTATCTCCATACAGGTATTTATTGTTTGAATGGGTTTTATTTCTGTTATTATTTTTCACTTTTGAGTGGAATTTATTCCTGTTAATTACAGTGCCATAGTGTTTTGTGACGGAAAGAGAAATGAGAAGAAAACTCTAGGGAGAGGTGGACAGACGATCTTCAGAGAATATGCCCCCTCATGCACGTTCTAGGGCCCTTAACTCTTTCCACTCTGAGGTGGTCAGGCTGCATACAGGTCATGACTTCATGAAACCCTTCTGCTATCGCCATTTCGTTTTGGATTCCAGGATTTGAACCTGCCAGTCCAGAACAGCTGGATGTCTCAAGGCCAAGTCACCTGGGATAGATGTCTCGTGGGGGGGGGGGGAGGGGGGGGGGGGGGTGCAGGGGGGTTGGGGGGGGGGGGGGTGGGGGGGGGGGGTGGGTGGGGGGGGGGGGGGGGGGGGGGGGGGGGGGGGGGGGGGGGGGGGGGGGGGGGTGTGGGGGGGGGGGGGGGGGGGGGGGGGGGGGGGGGGGGGGGGGGGGGGGGGGGGGGAGGGGGGGGGGGGGGGGGGGGGGGTGGGTGGGGGGGGGCGGGGGGGGGGGGTGGGGTGGGGGGGGGGGGGGGGGGGGGGGGGGGGGGGGGGGGGGGGGGGGGGGGGGGGGGGGGGGGGGGGGGGGGGGGGCGGGGGGGGGGGGGGGGGGGGGGGGGGCGGGGGGGGGGGGGGGTTGGGGTTTGCTCGCAGGGGGGGGGGGGGGGGGTCTTCATGCTCATCACATTTTTTAGGGGGGGGGTGGGGGGGGGGGGGGGGGGGGGGGGGGGGGGAGGGGGGGATGGGGGGGGGGGGGGGGGGGGGGGGGGGGGGGGGGGGGGGGGGGGGGGGGGGGGGGGGGGGGGTACTTGTTCATTCCAGCTCACACTAACAGCCACAGACTCACCTGTCCCACCACAGCCCCAGTCCTGACAATCCACAGGTAGCAGTCAGTGTCAGGTCATCAGGAGGCAACCCACCGGAGCAGACACTGCACCTCTGCTGAGTCAGTGTAGTGGAGTTCCTTGTCTTTACCAGCAGCTAGTTATTAAACACTTCTTGGCAAGTCAGGAAATGTGAGGATGATGAAGCTTGCTTTAGTACACCCTCGACCAGATCCAGCCGAAACTCTTCTCATCATCTGTGCCATTGACCTTAAAGGTGTGGTTTCTCTCATTCTGGGAAATAGGTTTTTTTTTTTTGAGATCACTGGGTTATGTACCAACACCCCCCCCCCCCCCCCCCCCCCCCCCCCCCCCCCCCCCCCCCCCCCCCCCCCCCCCCCCCCCCCCCTGCCACCTTGCTCCAGCCTGTCGGTGAAGGCCTTGACTTGGAAGGCCGATTCCCTGAAGCTACTGGCTAGACTGGCATACTCCGATCTAACAGATGTGTGGTTCCTCTCTTCTAGTTTGTTTCATTTGTTTTGATGAACAGGAGTGGATTAGTATGTCTGGACTCGAACCCACTCTTGGTGATGATTTTCAGGGTTTTTTTTTTTTTTTCTCTGAATTTCATTTGAAATCAAAGGAAGAGTGTGTTTAAATAATTCTCTCACTGGTTGTTAATTCAAGCCTTTCAGCCAGTTCGTTTCAAGCAGTGACAGTAAAAATCAAGCATGGAACAAAGTGTGTGTGTGTGTGTGTGTGTGTGTGTGTGTGTGTGTGTGAATGCAATTGGTGTGTCTACCTGCAGGTATTTTCACTTTCATTTACATGGCCTTAGATATTGTTTTTTGTGTAACAATGTACATCTAATTTTCAGGAGGAACATATGGATTGTTTGATGGGCGAATGACACCACTACTAGAGAAGAAGGAAGAACAGCAATCCTTCATCAAGATGTGGCCTGAAGTGGATGATTGACATTTTTGAAATAAGGAATTTACTCTCTCTCTGTCTCTGTCTGTCTGTCTCTCTGTCTGTCCATTTGTCTGTCTATCTGTTTCTCTCTCTCTCTGTCCTCCACTCTCTGTCTGTTCTCTCTCTCTCTCTCTCTCTCTCTCTCTCTGTCTCTCTCTCTCTACTATGGTCATTATATTACATTTCATGTTCCCGATGGTATGAACAGTAGAATTTGAAATGAGCAGGGATTACAGACCCTGGTCTGTTACAACTTGTCCTCAAGAGCCTGGTGCTGATAAGGTGTAGATCTCATAAACCACCATGAACAGGGATTACAGACCCTGGTCTGTTACAACTTGTCCTGAAGAGCCTGGTGTTGATGAGGTGTAGATCTCATAAACCACCATGAACAGGATTACAGACCCTGGTCTGTTACAACTTGTCCTGAAAGCCTGGTGCTGATGAGGTGTAGATCTCATAAACCACCATGAACAGGGATTACAGACCCTGGTCTGTTACAACAACTTGTCCTCAAGAGCCTGGGGCTGATGAGGTGTAGATCTCATAAACCACACCATGAACAGGGATTACAGACCCTGGTCTGTTACAACTTGTCCTCAAGAGCCTGGTGCTGATGAGGTGTAGATCTCATAAACCACCATGAACAGGGATTACAGACCCTGGTCTGTTACAACTTGTCCTCAGAGCCTTGGGCTGATGAGGTGTAGATCTCATAAACCACCATGAACAGGGATTACAGACCCTGGTCTGTTACAACAACTTGTCCTGAAGAGCCTGGGGCTGATGAGGTGTAGATCACATAAACCACCATGAACAGGGATTACAGACCCTGGTCTGTTACAACTTGTCCTCAAGAGCCTGGTGCTGATGAGGTGTAGATCTCATAAACCACCATGAACAGGGATTACAGACCCTGGTCTGTTACAACTTGTCCTCAAGAGCCTGGTGCTGATGAGGTGTAGATCTCATAAACCACCATGAACAGGGATTACAGACCCTGGTCTGTTACAACTTGTCCTCAAGAGCCTGGTGCTGATGAGGTGTAGATCTCATAAACCACCATGAACAGGGACAGGACACAGCCTGTGCCCATGGATGAGGCATCCACGGTGAACTGCATGATTTTTCTGATGTCGTTTTTTTTTTTTTATTTCTCCTGCAGGTCAGTGTCTGACTTGTGTGTTAGGGATGAAGTGAAGGTCTCCATGCCACAGTCTGATCAAACAGTTGGTGTCCATGGTGTCTTCCTTGAACACCCACTGAAGGGACCAAGCAGCAGTGCAGAGTTTTTTCTACGGCTAGTGGCCTTTAGGCAACCTGACGTTGAGCTTCCTTGCACCCACAGACTGTTGGTGCTAGGGTCGTGTCAGTATGACCTTTGGTTTGGCTGTGTGTTAGGAAATGAAATGAATGATGTGAGAGTGATGCTGATAATGTGTGGAAAATGAAGCAGTGAAAGTACACATCGCTGTCCGGTTTATGACTGAATTTAGTGCCTTATCCGTGTTACCTTTACCAAGACTGCGACATAGCAGCAAGCCCACACCTGGTGCAGAACCTTGTGTGTTAAAATGAAAGTGCTTTTTTTTTTTTCCTCTCCTGCATTTTCATTTTTTTTAGATCATACATATCAGTGCAGAATAGCTAAAACATTTAAGGACATATGTATATGCCATTTAATCAGTGTTTTAGTGGGAATTGCCCGCAAGATTGCAGATGCTGAAGTGATTAAACCCTCTTGACCATCGAGCGCCCGCTAGCGTCCGGCCGGAAATCACACAGCCAAAACGCTGAGCGCCCACCAGCGCCCCGGTAAAACACATGGCAACAGTGGGCGCCGCCATGTTTCTCGTAGAAAAGGAAGTCTCGCGAGAACGTGACTTCCTTCTTCCTGTAGCCATTTACTTCGGTTTGCAAAAAAAACGCGAGTCGATGCGTGCCGTGGTTCTCGAGTTTCTAATTTTTAAAGTTTTGAGGTCTCAAATGCCGTTTTTCACCGTGGCTAACCTTGAGTTCTGCCGTTCTATAATGAGATTTAGTGATGGAGATACTGTGTTTTGTAGGATTTACGGCATAAGACTTAGTGAAAGTGCTGGGTAATGAAGCTTAGAGTGACCTAGATTTTGACTGGGATGAAGTTCCAGGTATGATGAACAACAATTCGGAAAAAAGTTCTGAAGAAGATTTTTTTTTTATTTTCCCCGAGTAAATGGCTCATGTGACATTCTTCAAACTTACGATATAGCAACATATATGTTCGTAGGAATTTTTAAAATTATTTTCATTTCGTTATTTCCTTTCCTCTCTTTTAAATCAATTTTTGAATTGGGTAACCATGTTCAAATTACGGAGTTACTTACCTTGCCGACGGTTTTCGGTGTAACTAAGCTCAGATAAGTGCATACTGAAGAGGGTTAAAATTGATGATTCTTAATGATGAAAAAGAAAAATCAGTCTATTTTTTCTAGTCCTTCCAGATTTCATGGTTAATGCTGTGATTATTTTTGTGACCTGATCGCTTACTATACAGTGTATACTTAATAAAGTAAATGCAAGATAAAGGTAATATTGTGATTGCTTTCATGACTCGAGAGCTTGTGGTACAGCTCGTGATCAGGAACGTATTCATTTGCAAGGATGTCTGAGCGTCACATATACACTGATGATAGCCAGTTTCTCAACCATGTATTGTGCTTAGTTATATAAAGGTAGAGACATCTACATGCTGCACACAGTGCTGGCAGAACTCAAATCATCCCAGCAGCACTGGGGATTGGAATGAACTGCCCGTGGATCCGGCCAGCACCATCACACCTGATGCTTTCTGGTCAGGAGTGAAATTATGATCTGGCAGGCAACACTTTTTTCAGCAGAAATCTAAGCTAAGAATTCCAAGGAGTCTTGGACAGTATGCTAGGGCTCTCAGAAAGGGCCTTGGCTGGTCTGGCCATCCAGTGTTTTTTTTTTTCTGTTCCAGTCCCAAGCTGCATAGTATCAATAAAATCCATGTGGGTGCTAAACATAGAAGGTCTGTGTGGGATGTACATACTTTTCAGTGCACTGTCATTTGAAGCCTGTGGTGTTAGATGACAGGGTGTGATAAGTGTAGGCTGTGTACTGTGCTGTTGCTGTGAGAAGATAAAGCTGTGTTATGGTTGTGTGAAGGTGAGGTGGGAAGGGAGAATGCTGGCAAAGGAGGGGATGGATGAGAGGGGGTGGAAGTCAGGGGGAGTAAACAAGGTACAATGTTAAAATGCCAAAAAGAGTGTGATTATTGAATGTATGACTTGAAATAAATCCGTGGTTGAGTTTTGGATACATCATTGATAAACCAAGCTGGGTGATAATGCAGTTGTTTATGTCCAGTACTAGCAAAATGCCAATGATGTTTTTTTTTTTTGGTTTTTTTTTTTGTTGTTGGTGGTGCACAACTCTGTGATATTTCTTCATTTCACATTTTCCTTTCAACACTGTGGCAGCGCTATATTTGAAATATTGCTCAGTTGATCCTTCCATTGACAATTGTTTTGTGTCTCTGCAGCAGTGCAGCATCTCTCTGGTGGGTTGCCTCTTTAAAACCTGGTATCGATTGGACTGGCAATGTGGGTTTTGACAAGACAAGCTAGAGCTGGTGGAGTATGGGGTAGTGGGAATGACAGCTTTGGGAGTGATGCCAGAAATGATACAGAGAACCAGACTTTGTTGAAAATAGTTATGTGTACTAATGGGTGGGGGTTGGGGTGCCAGGGATCTTTCAGCTTCCTGACCCAGCCATGCCCAATGTTGTAGAAGTGTTGTTATTATGAATACTTATACAGCACCTATCCTCGGCTAGAAACCAAGCTCTAAGCGCTTTACAATCCACCCTCGTTTACACAACCGGCTGCCAACCTGGGTAGTGCCGACTGAAGAGCTGCCATCTAGTGCTTCATTCAGTCGTTTGCCATGTCATCCAGTCAATATCGTTCACTCAGTTTCCTAACTTCATTCTTTCTTTTCATTTCTCACACAGGGTGCATACTATGTGTAACGTGTCATCCATACCAATGGCCAAACTGACCTTTTCTTCAGAATAAGTTGGTGATTGGATTTTACGTGTGTGCAAGATGTTATGCGTGTGTTCACACATGGAAGCTCGCTTTATAGTGGCATTCAAAGGACTGTATGGGAAATGGAGTCAGAACCAATGTTAACTACGAGGGAAAAATCCCCCTGTACTGAAACGGCCCGGCAGAGATTCGAACCCGCAACCCCAGGATCGCCAAGATTACGAGTCCTGCACTTTACTACTGAGCTATTGTGGTCCCCGACCAGTCCAGTCCTGGGAGATGTCCACTCATCATTTCTTTGTTCTGCATCTGGAATGTCCACCGTCCATGGTGCCCTGGTCTTGAAACAGGGAGTCATGGCAACGCATGTGCCAATACCAGGCAAACTTACTGCATCTGATCATTGTGGTTAGACGGTCTCATCTTCCAGTGCTCGAGAACTGCTGCCTGGCCTAGTCCTTTGTTGTTGTTCGCTGCCTGAGAGGTGGAGAAGTCTTGTCCAAGATCTACTACCAGTACCCAGCTCTTGTGACTGGACACCACCGGTGACTGGCAGAGCCTCTCCCTCACTGGGAAGCTGACAGTGCTGGTGGGAAGCTGACAGTGCTGGGGGAAGCTGACAGTGCTGGTGGGGAGCTGACAGTGCTGGTGGGGAGCTGACAGTGACAGAGCTGACAGTGCTGGTGGGAAGCTGACAGTGACAGTGCTGGTGGGAAGCTGACAGTGACAGTGCTGGTGGGAAGCTGACAGTGCTGGTGGGAAGCTGACAGTGCTGGTGGGAAGCTGACAGTGACAGTGCTGGTGGGAAGCTGACAGTGACAGTGCTGGTGGGAAGCTGACAGTGCTGGTGGGAAGCTGATAGTGACAGTGCTGGTGGGAGCTGACAGTGCTGTGGGAAGCTGACAGTGACAGTGCTGGTGGGAAGCTGACAGTGACAGTGCTGGTGGGAAGCTGACAGTCTGGTGGGTGGGGTGGTGGGACAGTGACAGTGCTGGTGGGGAGCTGACAGTGCTGGTGGGGAAGCTGAGTGCTGGTGACAGTGCTGGTGGGAAGCTGACAGTGCTGGTGGGTGGGAAGCTGACAGTGACAGTGCTGGTGGGAAGCTGACAGTGCTGGTGGGTGGGAAGCTGACAGTGACAGTGCTGGTGGGAAGCTGACAGTGCTGCTGGTGGGAAGCTGACAGTGCTGGTGGGAAGCTGACAGTGCTGGTGGGTGGGAAGCTGACAGTGACAGTGCTGGTGGGAAGTTGACAGTGCTGGTGGGAAGCTGACAGTGACAGTGCTGGTGGGAAGCTGACAGTGACAGTGCTGGTGGGGCTGACAGTGCTGGTGGGAAGCTGACAGTGACAGTGCTGGTGGGAAGCTGACAGTGCTGGTGGGAAGCTGACAGTGACAGTGCTGGTGGGAAGCTGACAGTGACAGTGCTGGTGGGAAGCTGACAGTGCTGGTGGGAAGCTGACAGTGCTGGTGGGAAGCTGACAGTGACAGTGCTGGTGGGAAGCTGACAGTACTGGCTTTCCCAAGGCTTCCCACATATCAGTTTTATTTGTGTGTGTGTGTGTGTTTTAAAGAGTATCTCTACCTGTGGCTCCCAAATACATCAGTTTGTGAGGCTGCAATCAGTTAAGTAAAACGGGTTGTTTGTGTGGAGGGAAGGGTTTTTGAGAGCATATACTACAATTGGTAGAGACTGAAACAGACAGCAACATTGGTAACAGCCATCTGAGTAGCTTTTGTGTGTGTGTGTGTGTGTGTGTGTGTGTGTATGTGTGTATGTGAGTGTGTGTGTGTGCTGCCTCATCTTCGTGCTACTCATCCCGGATACCTGTCCACAACCACACCCCAGTTTGTCCCATAACAGCCCCTGCACCGGCAATCCACAGCAGGGGTGCAGTCAGCGTTAAGTTGTCTTGAGGCAACCTACGAGGGGAGATGCTGCACTGCTGCTGAGTCACGTTGGTAATGTTCAGTGGAACCTGTTCAGATCATATGCAGGATACCACCTGCTAAGTCCCTGACTAACGACGATAATAGTTATGTCCATTAATTGGATGAAACTCCACGGTGTGGCCCCAGTCTCCCCATTTCAGCTTACAGCTAACTCATGTTTGGGTATGAGACAGTCAGGGTCGTCAATCTCACAAATGAATGGTTCTGATGGGAACTGAACCCACGACCTCTCCAGCCCTTAATCTTCAACACTAACCACCCCGGCCATGGTGACTGGTGCCATCTGAGGAGTACTGTATGAAGCACGTTTCTGTCTGTCTGTTTATTTCTCACTTCTGAAGAAGATACCTGTGGGGAATGCACTGTTTGTGACTGATTGTATTAAATGAGCATTACTTAGTGCCTCATTTTGTGTATTGGTGTGCATTGTGGCCAGTGAAGTTGTTGAATGGGTGTAGACTGATGTAGGGAATATCTTGATGTGTCATCACTGAGGCATAATGATTTGGCATGCTCCCTGCAGTGGTGGAATCATTCCCTGGCTGCTTCTGGCCACCACATGCCAGCCCACACGCATGTCACTGCTTCAGCGTGGCATTCCACAGAGAGCAGTCAACGTCAAATCACCATGAGGCAGCCGACAAGAACAGAACGTTGCAATGCTACCCTGCCCTGGTGTTCAGCGGGGCCCGTTCTGATCCAGCCTACAGAAGATGTCAACTACTCAGCTGTACTGCGTGTCAAGGAGCCATAGGGAGCATCCCCCCCAATCCCCCCCCCCCCCCCCCCCTCACCCCCCTGTCCCCAAGGATGCCATCATCCAATGACTGTCCACATCAGATGGGTGATACTAGTGAGTTTGACGACGAAGTTGCCATGGCAGAGGGAGCAGCTACTCAGGTTGCCATGTGAGCAAGGCATGAAAGACCACAGACTTTGATACTTCTGTTGTTTACCCAGATCAGTGAAGAAGATGTTGTGGGGGTCTGTTTTGGTCTGAAGACTTATTTATCGTTTATTTATTTATTTATTTTTTTTTTTTTTCATAGGGATAGAGGAAGTATCAGTAAGGAAGTCTTTCATGAATGAACAGATCAGATACATATTGACGTCTTCTGATGGACACTGTGTGACAAAAGATCAAAGTAGGGATAGAGGAAGAGGTCTGAAAACAACTTTTTCTTGTTTTTCCTTTTTTTTTTTTCTCTTTTTTTTTAACAATTTTTTTTAAGGCAATGTGATGTTTACCTAGTTAACTGGTGCTATCATTCATTTTGGTGACTGCTGGTAAACTTTTTTGATGAGTGAATACAGGGCGAGAAGCATTTAGAGTGTTTCTAAAAAGGCCTTGTGATTTGGCCTGGAATTGTCAGTCCTTGTTTTTTTGAGGAAGGTTTAATTAAGCTTAACTGCCACTATCTGGGTGTTAGCTGCTTTTTTGATCCTATTGGTCTGAAGACTTAACAGAGTTGTACTGTATCATATATATATATATATATATACCAGCACTAAACACGCCCCTAAAGATACAGATACCTGCAGTGTTTTTGATTCCTTCAAGAATTATTTGTAATTAAAAGGTCAGTTATACATGTGTCTTACATTTTGTGTGTGTGTGTGTTTTTTTCTTTTTGTTTGGAGTTGTTTGTTTTTCATTTTACAACATACACACTACTTGCTGTGACATACATTCCTTCCCACAAGATGTACATGGCGAATCAACCATGCACATACACATTTGCGCCAGTGACAATCCACATCAGAACTATATTTATTTACTTGCAGACATACGCTGTAATATGATGTACATGGAAGATAATCTTACAGGGTTACTGACACCTGACAAACACTGTCCAGCTGAAGAGGAAGAAGATGCAAGGAATACCAATCACAGTGTCACAGCGGTTAGCATCACATATTTCCAGCTTGGAGGTTGTGGGTTCGATTCCTATTAATGCCATTTATATTTTTTTTTTTTTTTTTTTTTTTTGGCCTGTGACCTGCACCTACCCCAAATCAAGCTTGCCATGTGATCGAGAACACACATACACACACACACACACACACACACCACACACACACACACACACACACACACACACACACACACACACACACACACACACACACACACACACACACACACACACACTCGCACACGCACGCACGCACGCACGCACGCACACACTTGAAAGCAAATACTGATCAGAAGCCTTGTGGGAGTATTCTGGGAGAGCACTCGACAGAAGCGAAAGCACAACAGAGGAATGCACCCTGAGTTCACTGGATCAGAAACAGGCATCTCTAAGCTGACTGGACAGCAAGGCAGGGACAACTGGTGCATTGCCGCATGACAACCGCACATTGTTCCCAGAGAAATGATTGTTCCGTGTGTGTGTATGGTGAGAAAGAGAGACAGACAGGTTTCTCGTTGCTGTGTAGATGTGTTGGGTACAGGGGATACAGGCAAGCTTGGAGCATCCTTTTGGGGGATGTTCCCTTGTCTGTTCTGTGTGCTCTGTGCTGTCATTTCTGCTGTTTTGTTCTGTGTGCTCTGTGCTGTCATTTCTGCTGTTTGTTCTGTGTGCTCTGTGCTGTCATTTCTGCTGTTTGTTCTGTGTGCTCTGTGCTGTCATTTCTGCTGTTTGTTCTGTGTGCTCTGTGCTGTCATTTCTGTTTGTTTGTTCTGTGTGCTCTGTGCTGTCATATCTGTTGTTTGTTCTGTGTGCTCTGTGCTGTCATTTCTGTTGTTTGTTCTGTGTGCTCTGTGCTGTCATATCTGTTGTTTGTTCTGTGTGCTCTGTGCTGTCATTTCTGCTGTTTGTTCTGTGTGCTCTGTGCTGTCATATCTGTTGTTTGTTCTGTGTGCTCTCTGTGCTGTCATGCCTGCTGTTTGTTCTGTGTGCTCTGTGATGTCATATCTGTTGTTTGTTCTGTGTGCTCTGTGCTGTCATTTCTGCTGTTGTTTCTGTGTGCTCTGTGCTGTCATATCTGTTGTTTGTTCTGTGTGCTCTGTGCTGTCATGCCTGCTGTTTGTTCTGTGTGCTCTGTGATGTCATATCTGTTGTTTTGTTCTGTGTGCTCTGTGCTGTCATTTCTGTTGTTTTGTTGTGTGTGCTCTGTGCTGTCATATCTGTTGTTTGTTCTGTGTGCTCTGTGCTGTCATGCCTGCTGTTTGTTCTGTGTGCTCTGTGATGTCACATCTAGTAAGCGGTTCGCTGTGGTAAGCAGTATTCCTCTGGAGTTATGTTTTCTTGTGGGAACTAGAGTTACCCTACCTATTGTTTATCGCGCGAGATACTTTAAAAGTCGACAGATTCTCCCACCAAATCGAGGGGGTTACAGAACTGGTGAAATGTACATGGGGAAAACATGGCCGCTTTTGCATATCAAGTATACGAAGGATTCCAAAGAAAGGAAGAAACACTGGCCGTTGCAACTGACCTGGAAGATGCATACAACAACAGTTCAGTTTCTCGCTTCTCATGGAGCTACTCCTCGACTGTGGAGAGTCAGCAGGACACTGAGGCGTTGGACTGCAGCAGCACTTCAGAGGAGAACCATCATCTGTTTTTGGAGACTGGATGTTTGAACCTCAAATTTCTATGGAATGACCTCAGGTTTCCCTCACTCGTCTGTGTTTTTATACAATGTTTACCGTAAAGGCCTCGCAAACCTCAGTAGAAACGGAACTGGTCGAATTTTGGCACTTGCAGATGGTGGTCTGATCTCCAAAATATCAAAGAATGCTCAAGAAAGAACGAAAGCAGTTGAGCAGCAGCTGAACAACATTGCTCAGTGGCGTCAAAAAACTGGATCGTCCATCAGCCCTACAAAAGCTCAGACATTGGTCTGTACTCACATCAACAAGACATCGGGACAATTACCCTCACCAGTTTCCTTCAACGGAATACCAATTGAATCAAACGAATTGAATCAAATTTAGATGTAGGCTTTGATAGAAAACTGACCTTTAAGAAAGCATATAGAGAATATTGTTCTTAAAAGTGGCAGTCAAGGAAACAAAAGGCAGTTGCCTAAGACGTGGAAAATCATGGATAAGACAGGCAGAAGACGATATACAGCTTGTGTGCCAGTTTATCAGAAGAAATGAAGGAATGGAAAATGTATCCAGAAATGAAGGAATAGAAAATGTATCCAGACCACCTCATCAAACACCTGTACCACACTGCCATCATTCCAGAACTGGGGAGACACACTGTCAAAAATGGCCAGAGGGCAAAACCAATGCAGAAACTGGTCCGCAGGTAGAAAACCTTGGTACCAAAGAAGATATAGTAGGGCCTGTTAGATACACTGACGGTTCTGTCACCAATGGTAAGTCAAGCTGGGGGGGGATACACATAAAACGAAATGGCCGAACTATCCAGGCAGGCTATAATGGTGCATACAGTTTAACAACTTCAAGTCTAACAATGGAGGTCGAAGCAGTTTTTCAAAAAATCAACAAGCCATGCTTACTGTGGGCCAACTGTGCAAAGGACTCCATACTGTGCCTTTCCATCGACAAGACCCACACGATCTAACACGTCACATGAGATAAGATTTGAATGCAGGTGGGGCGAAGCAGGTATGTAAATTTTAAAGAGTCTAGATTTGAGCGTGTATACCTTGGTGTGTGCGAGGAGGGTGTTGGTTTAGTGTGTGGTTGTTACCAAGTTCTTTGAACACCGATTTCCCATTAACATAGGTGTATGCACAGATATGTACCCTCAAGTGCAAACTCAGACTAACTGATCAAAGAGCTCCATAGTGTGTGCATTTGACATTGGTCTTAATCCATTCAGCGTTTTGCCACGAATTCTAGGGCAAACACTTATAAAATTATCATTACTATTAAATTGTCATACCATTAAACATATATTTCTAAACCGTCCTTTATTCAATCTTAAAAAGTTACGGCAAAGCTTTGTCCGGTATTTCAAATGTATTACTTTGTATTTAAAAGAGATATATACTATTAAGCCTAATCAAATAAAAGTTTGATTAGCAAAATATTTCATGTTTATTTGTATTTCATTTATGTTTTATTTATCTCATTTGAATGTACTAATTCAAGAATTTTTTTTTCTCAATTTGCAATGGGAGCTAACCTCAGATTGAACGCTGCCTTTCAGTTTCAGACATAAAACAGTTTTTGTGAGAACACATTCAGGCGCAGCACTCTCTGTGTTGAAATGAAAACAAAATTGCTACAGAAATATGCAGTTTAAAAACCTATTCGTAAAAATAATACATACTGGATGCGATCCTCTCACTAGATTATCAGTGACCCCCTTTCCCCACCGCTGTGTCGATAACACTAATCAGACCGTGGCTTTAGCGATAAAAAGCCACGCGCTGGAATGGATTCGGTCTCTGTCTTGCCGCTATAGTTTGTTGCCCAGGCACGCCAGCACGTTTGATAGTTGTTTACTAAAGGTCTACCGTGAAGTCCGACTAAACGCCCTAATTTCTTTTTATAGTGGTCTACTAATTAATTTAACAAATAGCATGTTTTTTGAAGTGCGACCGATAGTTACAAACAAATCGATCAAAATCGATGTTTCTTTTCTTTTCCGTAGAGTGTCCCACAATCATCGAGTTGATTATTCTGACACTTGCGTATGTATGGCCGTGTTGTATCCCACGATTAAGGCAGTCATACTCCATCTTCGGGAAAGGTGCATGCTACGTGATACCTGTCATTCATACAAACGGCCAAACTGGCCTTCTCTTTCTTTGCACTGAGTGGCGACCTGTGTGACTGTGCTGCCGTCTCAAATTACTGTTTTCGTCAATGTGACCCATTTGATGTGTAAAATTTTTACCGAGTACAGTGTGTGATTGACAGGATGGATTCTGTTCTGTGGTCGAAGGTGTGTGACGTTCCTTGCCTTGTTTCAAATCGTTTTCTTCGCCACTCATCAGCTGTGCAAATCCAAAATGGCGCCCACCAGCAGTGGGTCAATGACCAACTTTCCTACACCCGTGAATTCTTACTGAGCTTTCGATTTTATTCAGACCACAGCGTGCACGATTTAACCAACTTGCGTTTTTAACTAATACCTACACAGGTGATTTCAAAACCGGCTCTGAACATGCCAAAAGGAAAAGAAAACGTGGTCAGCGTGGAGGTGTAAAACGAAGATTGAGAAGGAATGCTAGCCGACCCCCCCCCCCCCCCCCCCCCCCATCTATCATTTTATCAGATGTTCGCTCGATCAACCCGACCAGCTCCAACGGAAATTTTGATGAACTTTTAGTGAACCCTCGTTTTATGAGAGAATACAGAAATGCTTGTGTTTTATGTTTTACGGAAACATGGTGGTGTGACTCTATCTCTGATGACAGTGTGGCCATTGACGGATTTCACCCCCCCCCCCCCCCCCCCCCCCCCCCCCTCTCAGAACTGACCGTGACCCACTGACCACAGGCAAGGCACACGGGGGAGGGGGGGGGGGGGGGGGGTGTATGTCAACAATAGATGGTGTGACAATGCTAATGTGACTGTGAGAAGACGGCTGTGCACCCCTGATGTAGAACTGATATCGCTGTCTCTGAGACCAAGATACCTGCCGCGGGAATTCGGACAGTTGTTTTTAACAGTTGTTTATGCTCATCCTGCTGCCAGTGTGTTATGTGCCGCTGCCCATGTTGTTGATACTGTGCAATTTCTTCAATCTATCTCTCCTGATGCACCCAATTTTATTCTTGGTGATTTTAATAACTGTAAACAGAAGATTGACTCATCCCTTCCATCTTTTAAACAATATATTACCTGTTTTACTCGTAAAAACAAATGCCCGATCTTTGTTATGGCAACATCAATCACGCTTACAAATCTGAACCCCTACCCCCAATCGGAAAATCTGATCATGATGTAGTCCACCTCATACCCGCATATAGACCTAAAATTCAGACAGAACCCATCATAAAGAAGAAGGTTAAGGTATGGGAGCCTGACAGTATTTTGGAATTACAAGGATGTTTTTGACTTTACTGACTGGGACCTTTTCTTTGAATCCTCTGTCAATATCCATGAAGCAACAGATGTCATATCAGAATATATCATGTTTTGTCAAGGTTTAATCATTCCATCAAAAACAATCAAAATTTTCCCTAATAATAAACCATGGGTAACGAAGCCACTGAAAAAACAGTGTTAAATGAAAAGAAAATTGCCTTTCAAACAGACAGAAGACAAATGGAACGTAAGAAAGTCCAAATAAAACTGAGAAAGGAAATACGCTCAGCCCAAACAAAGTACAAAGAGAAGGTTGAATTGCAGTTTCAGTGCGGTAATATGCGGAACGCATGGCAAGGTCTAAAGAAATTAACTGGTCAAACCAAATCCCATCATCACTGTGCCTTATCAAAAGAACAGCAACAACAATTTGCTAATGAACTCAACAAATTTTACTGTCGTTTTGATGCTCATGATTTCACCGATGCATTGGGAGTGATAAAAAGGAAATCAAAGCAAAGACAGAAGATGAGATCATTATAGAAGATACAACAATACTTTCAATGTTTAAAAGACTAAATATCCAAAAGGCGCCTGGACCAGACAATATTAGTAGTATATTACTCAAGAACTGTGGATCTCAACTCTGTCATGTCTTCACCAGGCTATTCAATTGGTCTATTAAAACTTCAACTGTCCCTTCTCTCTAGAAAGCCTCAGTGATCTGTCCTATACCAAAAAAGTCTAAACCATCTTCCCTCAATGACTACCGCCCAGTCGCTCTAACATCCATTGTGATGAAGTGTTTCGAAAGAGCAATACTCAGTCATCTCCTCACTGATACAGTCAGTCATCAAGATCCTTATCATTTTTGCATACAAACGCAACAGATGCACAGACGATGCCACTCTCACACTTTTACACAACGCTTACACTCACCTGGAGAAAACAGATTCTTTTGTTCGTATTCTTTTTATTGATTTTTCATCAGCTTTTAACACCATCCCAGCCTCGTCTCTTGGCGCACAAACTTTTATCCTTAAATGTCAGACCCAGGCTTATCCTGTGGATCACAGATTTCCTCATCTCCAGATCCCAGTCAGTGCGCTATCAATCTGTCATGTCATCTGTCCTCTTTTGCTCACAGGTTCCCCTCAAGGTACCGTTCTTTCTCCTGTCCTCTTTACTCTGTACACCAACGACTGCATTGGTACAGAAGGAACACCAGTCATAAATATTCAGATGATACAGCCCTTTGTAGACCTTCCAATTCTGATGTAACATATTTTGATGAAGTTGAGCGTTTCAGCACCTGGTGTAAAAGAAAATTATCTTGAGCTTAACGTAAAAAAAAAAAAAACAAAGGAGATGATCATAGATTTTAGGAAGCGGAAAATTATGTGCCTGATCTTTATATTGATGGAGAAAAAGTGGAACGGGTAGAGGAATACAAATATCTGGGCACAACGTTAGACAATAAGCTCACTTTCAATACACACACCAGGTCCGCATACAAAAAATGCCAAACCAGAATGCATTTCCTACGCAAATTGAGGAATCTGCATGTCCAGCCAAAAATTCTTAAAACATTTTACAGGAGTTTTATTGAGTCTGTCTTGACTTTTTCATGCATTTGCTGGTATGGAAATCTTAATTTGAAAAACAGCAAACTCTTGGATAGCGTTGTGAACATCTGTGGTAAGATTGTTGGTGAGAGACAGGAGAGTATGAGCGAGTTGTATGAAAGGCGTGCGGTCAACAAGGGTGTGGGTGTGTTTGTGTGCATTCCTGGAACAGTGAGGAATAGAAATGTCTGGAATATGTCTTATCTTAACGATTTTCAATGATAAATCACCTTTCTCCCTCATACGTGCACACATTTATGTATATATAATTATGAGTGGCTGAGTGTATACATTATTTGCACTACCAAAAAGGAGAAAGATTGAAAATTCCCATTTTGGTGTTAGACGCATGTTTTATTGTTTGAAAGTAATTTTAATTTTCAGTGTCACGTTTGTAACTAGAAATATGTATGTCTTAACTTTTAGGGCAGCGGTCACAAATGTAATTTCTCTTGTAACGAGAGATTATAAAATTATCTGAATCTGAAAGTTGGCCATTGGATTTACGGTGAACCAGACCTAGAATATTAAATTTCACTTTCGTTTCACGGCTACTTCTTGAGTAAACTGTCACCTACCCATTCAGCTTATCAAATGTAATTATCTGAATCTGAAAGATGCCATTGGATTTACGGTGAACCAGACCTATAATATTAAATTTCACTTTCGTTTCACGGCTATTTGAGTAAACTGTCACCTACCCATTCAGCTTATCAAATGCATTTGATACTGCACTGGTTGTGAAAGGTGCAGCGTAAAAACCCGGCGTTCTTGGGCCAACGCTTTCAAAATTTTCGAATGTTGTTATGTTATGATTCTGTAATCGTGTGAAACTGTTCTGTTTTCAATCTTGAAAACTTTTAAGTTCCTTCCGTTATTTAAAATGCATTACTTTGTATATGTTTCAAAACAGACATCATCCTCAGCTTCATTAATATTTAATAGTTATAAAGTTAGAATTTATGCTTATTTTATTTTTTTTTATATATCAGTATTGATTGATCATCTCATTTAAATGTCTCAAATAAGAGAAATTGGTTTTTTTTCCTAATTTGTCATGGGAGCTAACTTCTGATTGAACGTTGGCCTTTCAGTTTCAGACATAAAACACAGTTTTTGTGAGAACATATTCAAGCGCTGCGCCTCTGAGTTGAAAGGAAAACAAAGCTGTTACAGAAATATGCACAACTTAACACCTGTTCATTAAAATAATACATAATTTTATGCGATCATCTCACCAGATTATCAATGACCTCCCCTCCCTCCCGTGTCGGGAACACGAATCGGACTGTGGCCTAGGAGATAAAGCCACGCTGGAACGATTCGGTCTGTCTTGCCGCTGTAGTTCGTTGCCCAGCCACACCAGCTCGTTTGATAGTTGTTTCCTAAAGGCGTACTGTGAAGTCCGACTAATTGCCCTAATTTCTTTTAATAGTAGTCTACTAATTAGGCCTACATGGCATGCTTTTGAAATGCGACTGATAGCTATAACAAATCGATCGAAAACGAAATTTCGTTTCTCTTCCATAGAGTGTCCACAATCATCAGTTGATAACTCTGACACTTGCGTGTGTTTGACCTTTTTTTTTTTTTTTTTTTTTTTTAAATACATCCCGCCATGCATACTAACGGCCAAACTGGCCTTCTCTTCCGAAAGTTGGTGATGGGATTTTACGTGTGTGCAAGATGCTGTGCATGTGTTCACACACGGAACCTCGGTTTATAGTCTCATTCGAAGGACTCAGTGACCCTGGATAGTAATAATTCTAAGAAAGAGGACACAATTTCACACAGGGATCATTTCACTAGATAGTCGCAACGCCAAGCTACAAACTTCTACTAACTTATGAAAATTATAGTAGTGTTTTCAGAAGATAGTAGTACTGGTAACGTTTCAGAAGTTAGTCTCTCGACACACGTCGACCACACATTGTTCCATGTGTGTGTGTGTGTTGTGTGTGTGTGTGTGTGTGTGTGTGTGAGAGAGAGAGAGAGAGAGAGAGAGAGAGAGAGAGAGAGAGAGTGTGTGTGTGTGTGTGTGTGTGTGTGTGGTGGGGGGGGGGGGGGGGGGGGGTATTAACAAGATGAGAGAATATTTTTAAACAACAGAATAGCTCAGCATATCAACTTCACGACGACTTTTTTTTTTTCTTATAAATCCATAGTGACTTCTCCAATAGCAAAAACGATATCTTCGAAACAATAAATCATTGCAATAAATTATATGTACCCCCCCCCCCCCCCCCCCCCCCCCCCTTATATATATAAGGTAAGGTATATATATATATATATATATATATATATATATATATATATATATACCTTATATATATATATATATATATATATATATATATATATATATATATATATATATATTATACAATCAAAGCCGCTTATAACGAATCGCCGGGGATGTTTAAAATTGCGTTGTTATATGCGACTTCCGTTACAACCGACGCGTCGGTTATTACGAATTTCTATCTGATTGCTTCGTTATATCCGGCGTGACGTCTCTCTCTCTCTCTCTCTCTCTCTCTCTCTCTCTCTCTCTCTCTCTCTCTCTCTCTCTCACCACCTCCCCCCCCCCCCCCCCCCCCCCCCCCCCCAACACACACACACACAAACACGTGCTCATACCCCATACATGGGGAGTAATAAAGTTCATTTCCTACTTTAATAAACATAATCAAACAAATTTGTTTCCCAAATATGGCTGTAAATGAAGGTAAAGAGATCACACAGGCCTATATTGCAAATTGAAGGCTTAGAAACCGATCATAATGAAAACAGGCAAACAGAATTCACTGTGGTATTCTTAAGACTTCAGAAATATTGTCAAAAGAAATTACACAGCGTCACGATCTGAAGGTAGGAGGGAGAAAGGAGGAATTTTGCATTGTTCCTTAACTGTATCACACTTGTGTCATTGGAGTATGCACTGATATGAAAATAAGGTCAGGTACATGTTGCTTTAGCCCAGCCCACGCAAAAGGGCCATATCAGGGCTGTCATCGCGTTGAAGTCAACTCACGAGTCATTCATTTCACAACCCTTTAAATACACCTAAACATACACCCGAAATTTTGTTAAAGATCTTTCTGCTGTAAATCTCAGATGAAAATGCTAGGTCTCCCTCACAAATTCAGAGATCGCATCAGGTGGAACATTTCTGAACAAGGTTTTCATGGAGACTGATGTGAAATGTTTATGCCCCACACCATGCACGTCCCAGCACTCTAACAGAAAACGTGTCATTGTGAATGGTGCATGACATGAAATGCACCACGGAGCTCCTGCACTCTTTAAGAAGCACAAACGAGTTAAAAACGAATGGGTAGTGTGCAGGCGACGTAAAGCCGTTTTTCTTCGGAAATAAACAGTTAAGTAATGGTTTTAAAATACATGCACTCTGCTGCACCGTGGAGCAATTTTTGTGCTTGTCATCATAGCTTGACAAGAAATCACTCAAATGGTCTCTCAATAAGGTCTTGAAAAGAAACTATCATTTTTTTTTCAAACTTTTTCTCCATCATTCCAGCTAAAGTTACATATGTGTTATCATGTCTTAGTGTGTATAAACAATCGTTTTAATGTCTTAGTGTGTAAACAATCAAACGTTCCTTATTATTAACGGTACACATTAGGCCACTCATATACAGTTAATGGATGTCTGATATGTGAATTGTGCACATTCTATGAAAGAGCAAAAAAGGATTGTTGTCACACTATACGGTATTTAAAAAAAAAAAAAAAAAAAAAAAAAAAAAAAAATCACCCGATAAATGACTTCGAATCTCTCAGGTGCCCCAGTGGTTGGGTATCGTAGATGTGCGTGCGCATCGGTGGGGCGGAAAGCAGGTATGTAAATTTTAGTCTGTAGTGTGAGCGTGTATACTGAGAGAGAGAGAGAGAGAGAGAGGGGGGGGGGGGGGGGGTTAGTGTGTGGTTGTTACCAAGTTCCCCTTTGAACATCGATTTCCCATTATATTAGGCGCATGCACAGATGTGTACCTCCCCCCTACTCAAGGTCAATCTCAGACTGTCGGATCAAAGATGTCTATGTTTATCGCAGCGTACGGTAGGCTGTACGATATCGCTGGATTCAAGCAAATAGTCCATGACAATAGTTACTGAGGTTCATCTGTCTATTCATTTAGTACGCTAAACTATCAATTCTACGTACGTGCATTTCACATTGTATTAACCATGCGGCGTGTTGCCAGGCAAACGCTCTCGAAATTATTTCTAAAAGGCAAATTATAAACGCCTTGTCATCTAACCCGATGTTTATTTAATCTTAAGAACTTATGCCAAAGCTCCGTCTGTTATTTTAAATGTATTACATTGTTTTGTTTGTTTTTAATTTTACAAATAAGCGTTATAAAATATAATTGTTAGAAAAATTTAGATCATATTTATTTGTATTTTATTTTATGATTAATTAGTCTGATTTGAATGCATCAAATCAAGAAAAAAAAAAATAATGTGCAATGGGAGCTAACTTCTGTTTGAACGCTGGCCTTTCAGTTTTTGTGAGAATACATTCAGGCGCAACACCTTGTGGGTTGAAATGAAAAAAAAAAATTGTTACAGAAATATGCACAACTTAAAACCTGTTCGTACAAATAATACATATTATATGCGATCCTCTCACTAGATTATCAATAACCTCCCCTTCCCCCACCCTTCGCTGTGACGTAAACACGAATCGGACCGTGGCCTTCGAGATAAAAGCCACGCTGGAACGATTCGGTCTGTCTTGCCGCTGTAGTTCGTTGCCCAGCGACACCAACGCATTGATAGCTGTTTACTAAAGGCGTACCGTGAAGTCCGACTAATTGCCTTTTTTTTTTTTTTTTTTTTTTTTTTTTTAAATAGTAGTCTACTGATTAAATGGCGTAGTTTTGAAGTGCGACTGATAGCTATAATCAAAATTAATCGATCAAGATCGAAGTTTCTCCCTGATTATGACACCGTTGAGGTCTAGTAGAAGTTTACGTTAGCGCTCACAAGGTTGAGCGACAAGAGAATGATACCACCGAGGGCATGGAAAACGAAGCAGGAGAGATTGAGCACACACACACACACACACACACACACACACACGCGCGCGCGCGCGCGTGCGCGCGCACATGTGAAAGCAATAATAATCAAAAACCTTGTAGGAGTATTCTGGAGAGCAATCAACAGAAGCGAAAGCACAACAGAGGAATGTACCCTGAGTTCACTGGATCAGAAACAGGCATCTCCAAGCTGACTGGACAGCAAGGCAGGGACAACTGGTACATTGCCGCATGACAACCGCACATTGTTCCCAGAGAAAATATTGTTCCATATGTGTGTGTGTGTGTGTGTGTGTGTGTGTGTGTGTGTGTGTGTGTGTGTGTGTGTGTGTGTGTGAGAGAGAGAGAGAGAGAGAGAGAGAGAGAGAGAGAGAGAGAGAGAGTTTTAATTGTGTGTGACTATGAAAAGGTTTTATTGCCTCGGCAATTGAGATGACGCTTTCGGCAATGGTGACGCTGGTGTAGGAAAAAGTATTTGTCAAAGCAGGTAATATTTTAGGCTAACATGTCGGCCTAAGGAAGCACAACTGCTATATTTTGTGTGGCGAAAGAAAATGAATTATCAAATCAGTTTAAGCCGATATTCCAGAGTATGATATGCTAAAATATGACTTTAACCAGATGAGAGGATGTTTACAACAGCACCGGCTCAGCACATTTAACTTCATGACGACCTTTTCGATGGTGATTGCCCCAAGAACGATAACCCCCAAACACTAAGTCGTAGCCAAAGCAATAAACTGTATCGAATACACAACAGCTATCCGTCAGTATGAAGATGCACCCGTTTTGTATGACTGTTAAATCTGGGGGTATTGTAATGTTAAAATCATCAGCAGTCACAGAAGTGCAGTCAGTCAGTGGTTGGCGTCAGTGGCCGCGAAGAAGGAGGTCTGAGTTCGAGAGCTAGGAAAGACTTTTATTGTTGGAACTTGGTTTTCCACTATCTCATCCAGTCTCACATTCATTCCAGATTCACCTTCTATGCTCTCGGGAAATGCTTTCTTCTGATTAAACACCGCCATTGTATAGTCCCCCTCCCTTGCCCCCCTCCCCATGCACCATCATTACTTTTGTGCGAACCGTGCGTCAGTTTGCAAAACGTTACACTGAGATTTTTTAGAGCTCTGGGAAGGGGCCACTCCCAGTCACAAAGGAGAACAAAAGATTGAGCCACTCTTGAAATGGGATGGATTCTATTTGGATGTAGGCTTCGATAGAAAATGACCTTTAGAAAGCATGTCGAAAATATTGTTCTTAAATGTGGCCGTCAAGGAAACAAAAGGCACTCGCCTAGGATGTGGAAAATCATGGATGAGACAGGCAGAAGACAATATACCGCTTGTTTCCCAGTTAGCAAAAGAATATAGGAATAGGATTTGTATCCAGACTGCTTCAAACACTTTCACCAAATTGCCATCACTCCAGAACTTGGAACACACTGTCGGGAATGTCCAGAAGGCAAAAACCAGTGCAGAAATTCGTATGCAGGTAGAAAACTTTGGCACAAAAGAAGATAGTATTACGGTTCTGTCAACAAAGGTGAGTCAAGCTGGGGATACACAGTGAAACAAAATGGCCCAACTATCCAGGTACATAATGGTGCATACAGTTGAACAACTTCAAGTCTAACAATGGAGGTAGAAGTAGTGACACAAGCACTCTACTGGCTCTCATCCACAAAGCAGTTAAAAAAAGAAAACAAGCCATGATACTGTAGGCAAACTCTGCGAAGACTCCTGGAGATTGGGGCAGTCTCATACTGTGCCTTTTCCGATGACAAGACCAACATGATCTGACATGTCACCTGAGATAAGACCTTGAATCTCTCAGTGTCCCTGTGGTTGGAACTGTAGACGTGTGTGCGCATCGGTGGGGGCAAAACAGGTATGTAAATTGTAAAGTCTCTAGATGTGAGCGTGTATAGGCCTACCTAGGTGCGTGTGTGAAGAGGGTGGTGGTGATGTAGGCCTATGTGATTGTTACCCAGTTCTCCTCTAAACATTGATTTCCCATTAACATAGGTGCATGCTCAGATGTATATACGTACATGCTCAGATGTGTACCTACAAGAGCATGCTGAAACAAGCCGATCAGAATCACACTCACCCATGTCTATACACGTACATATGTTTACCAAACATTATGTTAACGGTAAGTAAGCCAAGTAGCTTACTTAATGTGTCTGATCTGCACGTTGGTCTTGATGCATCGCGGTCACAAGACCGTTTTTCATTTACAACTAGCCTAAGCTATATCCAATTATCGCCTGAGATCAGTTAATCATCGCGAATTCCGTTATTTATTCCTTGATTTTGTTTGACCTTTTGACTTAAATGTACAATAAAAATGAAATCACACACACAAAAACAAATGCCATGGGAGCTAACTTCTGATTGAACGTTGGCCTAGAACTGTTTTTCTATGAGACACACTCAAGCTGTGCACCCCTTCTGCATTGAAATGAAGACAAAACTTATCACAGAAACATGCAATTAAAAAAACAACTTTCCTTTAAAGTAATACAATTGTGTATGTGAACCTCTCACAAGATTATCAAATTACCTCTCCTCCCTTCCACCCTCTGCGGTGTCGGCAACACGAGTGTGTCCGTGATGTTCAAGATATGGTCATGACGGAACAGTTCCATCTGTCTCACAGCGGTAGATGGTTTTCCAATCACACTAGCAGCTTTGTTTTAAGTCACTAATGGCGTACTGCTGAAGTGCTACTAACAAGAGTCATGAACAAGTCGACCAGGAGGGAAGCGGCTCCCTGCTTGTGTATAACACCATTGCGGCTTTGGCGCAGTATAGTTAAAACCTTATCAATCAATTCTTTTCATCTTAAATGTATGGTGATGTCCAGTCTCTCAGTTTACTTTTGCCACAAAGGAAATGAAAATATTATAAAATATGCACAGTAAAATAAATTCACGTGCACACGCATGTAAATGCGCTAGAATATGTACTGTTAATGTTCAAACGGTAAACAATTTGAGTATTAAGGTAACATTACCAACGCAAGTTAAAAAAACCCTTCCTATTTGTTTGTTAAATGTATAGTATATCACACATCACCGCTCTCCACCTCATTGGCAGGGATAGAACCATTTAAACCACTACTCCCCGTACGCAGATAATACCAAATTGTCGTAATTCAACGTAATGTTTAGAGATCTTGGTCAAACGTTTTAAAATAATTATTAGCTAAATAATTATTAGTCAAACGTTTTCAAATAATTATTTTATGCTAGATACATACTTATGTTTGCATAAATGCCTTATTGTCCAGTCCTTACTTAAATGTTAAAATCTTGTAGCAAAGCACCTTCTGTTATTTAAAATATATTATCTTGTATATCTTTCTCAACAGATATCATTGTAAAGCTTTCCCGTTAGATTGAAAATTGTGATACAATTATTTTATACCTATTTACATTTTTTTAAATATTTGATTGTCTCATTTAATTGATTAAAGAGAGAGAAAAAAAAAACATTTTTTTTCTCAATCTGCAATGGGAGCTAACTTTTGATTAAAGTTGGCCTTTGGGTTTTTGTGAGAAACACTCAACACAGCAGAATAACGTGCCGGATGGAACAAGAAATATGTCGTTCCTCCCAAGAACAGTAAGGGACTGGAACCTGCTCCCTCAGGAGATAGTGCAGATCCCAACGGCAGGTACCTTCAGCAGGAAGGTATCTGCAATTCTGTAAATCCAGCTCTCCTCCCTCCCCTCCCCCCCCCCCCCCCCCCCCCCCCCCCCCCCCTCTCTCTCTCCCTTTTCTGTACTCTATAGGCCTACTCGCTTTCATCCTCTCAATAAAAGTTTGTTTTTCAGTCGTCTTTACCCCCTAGTGAAACAATAATAATCAAACACTTGACTGTGGTTACTATGGGAAGAAGAAGAAGATAATAATCATTATCATTATTATATCTCATTAGAATATCAATTTACCTCCCCTCCCCCCACCCTCTGCCGTGTCGGCATTGCGAATCGGACCGTGGCCTAGGAGATAGAGCCACACTGGAACGATTCGGTCTGTCTTGCCGCTGTAGTTCGTTGCCCAGCCACACCAGCTCGTTTGACAGCTGTTTACTAATGGCGTACCGTGAAGTCCGACTAAATGCCATAATTTCTTTTTACTGTAGTCTACTAATTAAATGGTGTACTTTTGAAGAGCGACGAATAGCTATAAACAAATCGATCAAGATCGGAGTTACTCCCTGATTATGATACCCGTTGAGGTCCAGTAGAAGTTTACTTTAGCGCTAACAAACTGGAGCGACCAGGGAATGACATCACGTACTGAGGGAATGGAAAACGAAGCAGGAGAGATCGAGACACACACACACACACACACACACACACACACACACACACACACACACACACACACACACAATAACAATACTTTTGTAACTTTTTTTTTCTTCAAAGCACGCTCACCCAGTGTCAATGATCAGTTGGACCTTAAATCGGACGGAAAAAGACAACGTTCTTCAACTCAGTGATGGGTGTGACCTTGACCTTGACAAACAAATGTACTCTGGCCACAACTCGCTACAAAGCAAAAAAAAAAAAGCAAAGAAAAAAAAATGAGGTTTTGTTCGAAAGTTCGCATACAAACCTTCGGAAGCTGGACTTACAATTGAATAAGAAAGCCGCATATAGACTCAGTTTCTTCTCCCTTCTCTTTTCCTCCCTCCCCACCTTTGACCCACCTACCCGTTTCCCTGTCCCCCCTGTCTCCTTCTCAGCGGCCTGCAGGCTCCTGCAGATATCCAGAACACTTCAGCAGTTACTTCCCTTACTATGTGCGCACACCACGCTGTCCGGTGCCTCCACCCCCACTGCACTTAACACCAACCTCCCCCTCTCTCATCTTTCACTTTCCGCCTCTCTCTCTCTCTCTCTCTCTCTCTCTCTCTCTCTCTCCTCTCTCTCTCTCTCTCTCTCTCTGTGTGATAGTTTTGTTAATTTGACCATAATTTATTTTCCGTATACTTCAATAATACAATAAGTCAAGTCGAATGTGTACCCCCCCCCCCCCCCCCCCCCCCCCCCTCCCTTTGCCTTTATGGCTTGCTAAGCTGAAGGCAATAAAATTAATGGTCAAGGCGTCAAAGCGCGTCTCTCTCTCTCTCTCTCTCTCTCTCTCTCTCTCTCTCTCTCTCTCTCTCTGCATGAACAATGAAAGGAATAAACCAGAACAACCAGGAAGGAAGAAAAAGAACAACTGCTTTCCCCGAATAGCTCAGTTGGTAGAGCGCCGGACTCGTAATCTTGGTGATCCTGGGATTGCGGGTTCGAATCTCAGCCGGGCCGTTTCGGTACAGGGGAATTTTTTCCCTCGGAGTTAACATTGGTTCTGACTCCATTTCCCATACAGTCCTTTGAATGAGACTATAAACCGAGGTTCCGTGTGTGAACGCACGCATAATATCTTGCACACACGTAAAATCCAATCACCAACTTTCGGAAGAGAGGGCCAGTTTGGCCATTGGTATGCATGACACGTTACACATGGCATATACCCTGCGTGAGAAATGGAAAGAATGAAGGAAGTAAGGAAATTGAGTGAACGATATTGGACGAAATTGACTGGATGAC
>JADBJO010006547.1:112500-125000 GCA_016801955.1 Conus betulinus
GTTCGCCCTCCCAGTCTTTTCGTTTCCCCATAGTATATATCCCTACCAGGTCTCTCTCCCCCCCCCCCCCCCCCCCCCCCCCGGTCTCTTTGTTTCCCCAAGTCTATGCCTCTATCAGGTCCAAGTTCTCCCCCCCCCCCCCCCCCCCCTGGTCTTTTTCTTTCCCCACGGCTAAGTGTGTCTACCAGGTCTAAGTTCGGAGGGAGGGAGGGAGGGAGGGATAAAACCTGCGATCTCAACGACTTGATTCCGAGAAAATATATAAACAAACTAATGAGGTACCTAAAAGACGAAAGAATCATGAACCACGAGGGGGGGGGGGGGGATATAAGAATGGGATAAATAAATGACTATGATGATAATAAAAGATAAAAGAATAATTATCTGAATGAGCAAATCAACAGGCAAGCGAAGAGTTATGTACAAAGGGGTGAACACAATCTAGAGCAAGGAGGCAGAAAATTCCTTTGCATATATACAATGTTGACTTCAACCCTCATTAAACAAGAGAGGCAATTTGCCCGTGCGACTCACATGTTATGAGTATCTGCAACAACAGGCTGAAGGGTACGGGGTGGGTGGGAAAGACAGGGGTATGCAGATACAATTCAAACAAACAACTTCTTCTGTAGGACGAGCAGCATCAAACTGCAGATGAAACATGTCACACTTTAAGGATAACCCCAAAAGAAGGGGAAAAAAAAAAGGGGGGGGGGGGGGGGGGGGGGGGGGGGGGCAACTGAAATAAAAGAATTCCTGGTAATGTACCTGATGATAGGCACAGAACATACAGGTAGCTGTCAGCACTAGCAGTTGCAGACTACATCGCAAGTTCTCATTTCTGATACAATGATGGCAATTTTTTTTCTCATTGCCCTTCAAGTATCAAGGGCACCAACACACCATATTACCTTTTCCTTCTTTTTCTCTCTCCTCCTCCTCCTCCTCCTCCTCCTCTGTTCTGTCTCCTGATTCCAACTCATCCCTCCCTTCCCAGTGCCCTCTCCTCTCTCTTCCTTTGTGGAGACCTCACTGTCATCAGCAGCAGCATTCTGAATCATCTTGACCTTGACTGCATTCTCCTCGTCTAGGTGAAAAGTGTGTTCTAGAGATCTATTTCGATCAAAGACTTTGGTTTCAGTTCCTTTCTTCGCAATTGACTCACATGGTCCAGGTGGACGGCGCTTTTTTTTTTTTTCTCTTTTTTTTCTTTTTTCTTTTTTTTTTTTTTTTTTTTAAAGATCTATCTCAGTTTGACGCTTTGGTTTTCGTTCTCTTCTATTCTGATTTACAGGTCTCCTACCTTTCCTGAATATACATCATCAGATCATCAGCAAACTGACATTCGTATAACGTAACATTTCGACAAAGCATACTAGCAAAGCATTAGCATGTCTGATGTTGCCATTTCAAATTTATTTTTTAAAAAATTTATAAAAAAAAAAAAAAAAAAAAAAAAAAAAAAAACAACAACAACAACAACAACAACAACAACAACAACAACACAACAAAAACGCCAGTAATTCTGGCCACTTTGGCGACAGTGTGAAATTTACAATGATTTTCTATAGTTTTCGTAGAGTAAAATTTACAACGCGTTTCTATCGCATCTGTAAAGATCTGCTGTGGTTAAAACAAGACCGACCGAGTGTTTTATTTTGCTGATACAATGACGTTACATCTGTTTCATTCACCATATCAGCACGCAAGCACACACAATCATTCACACACACACACACACACACACACACACACACACACACACACACACACACACACACACACACTAATGACCGAAACCGGGTAAATTACACAGACCATGTTTACCTGTAATAGAAAAAAAGTGATTCAGTAATTGTTGTATCGTCTTGACTGGCCTTTAAGCTTGTAAAGTGAGCTCTTCTGAAATCTATAGGGACATGTTTGAGAGAGAGAGAGAGAGAGAGAGAGAGAGAGAGAGAGAGAGAGAGAGAGAGAGAGAGACAGACAGACAGACAGACAGACAGACAGAGATCATGCTGCTTATAGCCCGGCTGATCGCAAAGAGAGCCATATCGGGGCGACGTCAACTCTCATGTCATCATAAAAAAAAAAAAAAAAAGAAAAAAAAAAAAAAAAAAAAAAAAAAAAAAAAAAAAAAAAAAAAGAAAAAAACACACAAGATATCAAAATACACCTTCTAGAAAACACACCGCAGAGAGTAAGAAGGTAAAAGAAAGCATGACAAAGAACAAATTCACCGACAATAAACTGAAACCTACTTAACAGTGTCACGACAGTGTCACGAAGAAACTGAAGAGAAGTTACGAGAACAGGCAGCCATCTAGACACAGACACACACTAAAGCACAGTGTCACGGTATCGCGCGTTTCGAGAGTAGTCACTTCCAGTGACCTCGACCTCGACCTCGATCTCGACTTCGAGCCTCGTTTTGTTTGGAGTGAGAGGAGACTGGCGGGAGCCGTTACCCGAACGTTGCAAGAAGCAATGTTGTGTACCTCACTTCTAATATTAGTTCCAGCTCAAGTAAAGTAAACAGAAAATGAAGGCGCGTTCACCATGGCTATGAATATGTAAGAGAGTGTGAGAACGAAGCATGGTGGCAGCAGGCGGCTCTACGAATCCAGCTTTCTGAAGATTTCCGCACAACGAATCGGCGACGAACTTGGCAACTGCGAGAGACTCTCAGAGGTGGCAGACGAGGCAACGGCTCGACGCTACGACTTGGAAGGGAGGAGACCTCAGCACATGCACACCACTTACAGACAAGAAATAAACTGTGAGTAGAGCTTTTGTTTTTTTCCTTATTTTTCTTCATAAAGATGCCTTTCAAAACCGCCAGAGAACTTTGATTTTAAGCAGCCAGAAAGCTGGCCACAATGGCGGAAAAGATTCGAGCGATTCATGACCGCAAACGAACTGAGTACGAAGAGTTTTCAAATACAACTCTCATCACTGATATATGCCATGGGGGCCTCTGCAGAGCAGGTCTATGAGTCTTTTCACTACGATGAGACGGATGGGAATCTCAAAGCTGTGCTAGACTTATTGATAGACATTTTGTCCCACAAAAGAACATAATACATGTTAGGGCAATGTTCTATCAGCGAAGTCAGGACACAGTAGTGAAAGCATTGAAGCATTCTACCGAGCACTCTATGAACTCTCTGAACACGCAAACTTTACCAATCGAGAGGACACCATACGAGATAGGTTTTGTTCTCGGTGTAGCTGCCAGGGAGCTATCAGAGAAGTTACAACTTCAGGCTGATTTGACTCTCGAAAATGCAGTGAAGCAGGCCAGGCAATACGAGAGCGTTAAGAAACAGCTGGAGGAACAGAGAAAGCTAGGGGAGAAAGTAGACGCTGTTCATGCAAAAGGCCACGCCGCTTTTCATGCAAAAGGCCAAGGCAAGCAGAGAGGAGGAACAGAAAAAGGAGGAAAATCAAGATACACAAGAAAACGGGATAGCGCAGGACCTTTGGATCAGACAGATCGCTGCGGACGTTGCGGGCGAGGGCCACACTCAAGAGAAGATTGCCCAGCTATAGGCAACGCTGCAGGACCTGCCAGAAGTCCAACCATTTCTCAAAAGTATGCCGCACAAAACAGTTGAAAGCTGTAGGTGCAGAAGACGAGACATACTTTCTGGGAACAGTGCAGTCGCCATCCAACCAAGCATGGACGACAGACATCAACATAGGCCAGACAAAGGTCAAGTTCAAGATCGACACAGGGGCCGACGTGACAGTGATGCCAGCCAAAGTATATAAGACTTTGAAACCACAACCAATTTTGATGCCGTCCAAGGTCATTCTTCAGGGAGCAGGAGGTCAGATAGATTGTTTAGGGAGGTTCAAACACAATCAGTGACACTGAACAGCAAGAATGTCGACCTTGAGATTTACGTCGCTGAAGGACAAACAGACTGTCTACTCAGCAGAGAAGCGAGCGTCCGGTGCGGGTTAGTGCAGAGGATTGGCAGCATTGAGAGAGCTTTCGGCCCAGTAAGCGACCCAGTCAAATGTCCACCTGTGAAAATTGTACTCAAGGAGAACAGCACACCCTACAGCCTGAACTGTGCAAGACGAGTCCCCATTCCTCTTATGGACAAGGTCAAGCAAGAGCTCAAGAGGATGGAGGAAGCAGGCGTCATTGAAGAAATCACTGAGCCTACCGACTGGTGCGCACCAATGGTACCGGTCTTTGAGAAAGATGGCAGTGTTAGAATATGTGCAGATCTGAAGAAATTGAACCTTGCAGTCAAGCGTGAACGTTACCCTATTCCAACACTTGAAGACCTTCTACACAAGCTCAAAGGTGCCAAAGTTTTCAGTAAGCTAGACGCTACAAGCGGTTTTTATCAGATTCCCCTTGGATAAGGCTAGCTCAAAGCTGACTACGTTCATCACACCACACGGCAGATACATGTTCCGACGTCTACCATTCGGAATATCATCAGCTCCAGAAATATTCCAGAGAACAATGGAAAACATCCTGCAGGATGAGGAGAACGTCGTATGCTTCTATGATGACATTCTAGTCTTCGGTGAGTCACAAGAGATGCATGATCAAGCACTGGAATCAGCAATCAACAAAATCACCGAGGCACGCTGAAGCTGAACAAGGGGAAATGTGTGTTTGGAGAACCAGAGATTGAGTTTCTGGGCCACATCATTTCAGTAGATGGAATCAAGCCCGACCCAAAGAAGGTGAGAGCTATTGCTGAAATGCCAGACCCGACCAACGTCACAGAGCTGAGGAGAATGTTAGGAATGTTCAACTTCCTAGGTCGCTACCTACCAAACTTGTCTTCAGTTCTGAAGCCTGTCACAGAGCTACTGGAAAAAGATGCAACCTGGCACTGGGTGAACCACAGAGACTAGCGCTGACAAAAGCCAAAGAACTTTTGACAACAGCACCAACACTGGCCCACTACGACTTGTCCAGACCGACGATCGTGAGTGCTGATGCCTCAAGCTATGGTATTGGAGGAGTTTCTCCTACAAGACCATGAAGGGCAGCTGAAGCCAATCGCGTTTTGCTCAAGAACTCTCACATCAGCAGAACGAGGATACGCGCAAGTAGAAAAAGAGTGTCTTGCGGCAATCTGGACGTGCGAAAAGTTCTCACGTTACCTGATAGGACTTCCAACCTTCACTCTTCAGACAGATCACAAACCACTGGTCCCTCTGATCAACTCAAAAGATCTACATGAGACCCCTCCAAGATGCCAGAGGATGCTGGTCAGATTCCTGAGATTCAACTTGAAAGCAGTGTATACTCCAGGCAAGAACCTTGTAGTTGCAGACACGCTATCGAGAAGTCCCGTCGAGGAGGGAGATGGAAGAGGTTTTTCGTCAGCAGACGTGGAGGCTCATCTCAACGGAATCGCCTCATCCTGGCCGATCTCTGACGAGCGACTCGACAAAATAGCCCAAGAGAGCCAGAAAGACCCAATCCTGAGTGAAGTTCTACAGCAAACTGCCTCAGGCTGGCCCAGGTATCGCCAAGACCTGCGACCAAAGCTACACAAGTTCTATGAGCACCGAGGAGAGTTCAGCGTGTACAAGGGACTGCTCCTGCGTGGAACAAGAATCGTCATTCCAGCAACCATGCAGAAAGAAATCTTGGAGAAGATTCACCATGGTCACCAGGGCATCGCGAAGTGTCGTGAAAGAGCCAAATCATCAGTCTGGTGGCCTGGGATAGCCAAGAGATCAAGAACATTGTGAATAGCTGTTGTGCATGCGAGGAAAAGAGACCGTCACAGTCATCGGAGCCTCTAGTGATGACTGAGCTACCAGAACGTCCCTTTCAGAAGGTGTCCTGTGACCTGTTTGAGTTCAAGACTCGACACTACCTCGTGCTCTTTGACTTCTATTCACGATTCATCGAGATTGCACATCTCGGACATCAGACATCAGAGACCGTGATCACCAGCATGAAGAACATTCTCTCTAGACACGGAATACCTGAGTTGATCATCACAGATAATGGGAGACAGTTTACTTCCAAGGAGTTCCAAGATTTTGCAGATTCCTGGCAGTTCTCCCATAGGACCACTAGTCCGTACCATTCCCAAGCCAACGGTGGAGCTGAACGAGCAGTCAAGGAGGCTAGAAGATTCTGAGTCAAGATGATCCAGCCCTTGCTCTCCTGATCCATCGATCCACACCAACAACGCCGACAGGGAAAGTCCAGCTATGTTAGCTTACGGCAGAAACCTCAGAACCACACTACCTTGTCTACCAGCAACTCTTGAGCCACGTACTGTGAACAAAGAGGCTATAAGAGACAGAGACACTAGAAGCAAGCTGTCCAGTAAGCTTAACTTTGACCGTCGTCACGGCGCTAAAGAGCTACCAGAGCTACTTCCAGGCGACACCGTCCTTCAGAAGTTGGACAACGAGAAGCAGTGGGGCAATCCTGCCACAGTGGTGAAGCAGTGTGCGCCTCGGTCATACGAGATACAGTCATCCAAAGGGCTGTACCGGCGTAACAGGCGCCATCTCATGAGGACAGCCAGACCCTTACCCCAACCAGTCCAGGTCCCAATTGTCCCCATGAACCAACCTGCTGTACCCAACACTGATCCCATCCTTCCTTTGCCCAGTCAGCTAACTCCGAGGAAGCAAACTCAACCTGTTCAGGGCTACAACCCATCCAGCAGAATGCTGAGGCGAGCCATGGACATCACTCATCCGGGGTCAGCACCGCATCCCAGCCTGATGAGCCTACGCAGATGTCGTTGTCTGAGGGTCAGCCAGCAACTACACCACCAGCGACAACGACTCGCAGAGGACGCATCGTAAAGAAGCCATCCCGCTACAAATAGACATTGTTGAAAATCGATCCAAAGACGATCCAAAGAGACACTAATTTCAGTTTAATTTTGTTGTCCATTTTCGGTTTATGATCCCAAAGGGGGAGATGTCACGGTATCGCGCGTTTCGAGAGTAGTCACTTCCAGTGACCTCGACCTCGACCTCGATCTCGACTTCGAGCCTCGTTTTTTGTTTGGAGTGAGAGGAGACTGGCGGGAGCCGTTTACCCGAACGTTGCAAGAAGCAATGTTGTGTACCTCACTTCTAATATTAGTTCCAGCTCAAGTAAAGTAAACAGAAAATGAAGGCGCGTTTCACCATGGCTATGAATATGTAAGAGAGTGTGAGAACGAAGCACACAGGACTGGGAAGAACATCAGGCACCGATCATGTTTTCAAATTTCTGGGGTGAAAAATGTTTTCTTCATTTTTCTGCGGTGTGTGTGTGTATTACACGTCCGTACGTACGCCGATGACTGGATAGAGGCCTACTGTAACGATGACAGCCCTGAAAGTCAGTTGCACGTGCATCACGAGATGAAAAAAAAAAAAACAAAAAAAAAAAAAAGTTGATAAATGAGATAACTGTGCTTGATTTCTCTCTTTTGGTGTCAACGTGATTGATTTGTCTGACGTTTGTCACGGCAAACCATATGCTGGCCTGCGGAAATCGGGGTTGTTACCTGCCTTTAACATCTGTTTCTTGGTAACAATAGATCGCATGTTGAATGAAAAACTTGGGGATTCGGTCAACTGGTCTCTTGTTGTTGTAGAACCCTGTAGCTGTGTTTCTGCATTGCTTTTACTGTTGTTGTCTTATTTTGATGTTCTTGTTTGGACTGTTACTGCCAAAGCTTTGCTGTTGTTGTTCTGTTACATTTGAGTTGGAAAAAAGCACGATTCAATGATTTTGCACATAGATTCAGATCAGAAAGGGAAAAAAAAAATCATCAAAAATATGGAACAGTCAGGCATGAAATATGGAACAGTCAGGCATGGAATATGGAACAGTCAGGCATGGAATATGGAACAGTCAGGCATGGAATATGGAACATCAGGCATGGAATATGGAACAGTCAGGCATGGAATATGGAACAGTCAGGCATGGAATATGGAACAATCAGGCATGGAATATGGAACAGTCAGGCATGGAATATGGAACAATCAGGCATGGAATATGGAACAATCAGGCATGGATATGGAACAATCAGGCATGAAATATGGAACAATCAGGCATGGAATATGGAACAATCAGGCATGGAATATGGAACAGTCAGGCATGAAATATGGAACAATCAGGCATGGAATATGGAACAGTCAAAATGGAACCAGAACCCCACCCGCACCTCCTCCCCCTCGATTAACTCCTCACCTCCATCACCGAACAGCAACAACAACAACAACAACATCAACAGCAACAAAGAGGTAGGCCTAAATACGCTAAGTTAAAAAAAACTGCAAAATGACAGGGGGGGAGGATGGGATTTCAACACAAACCAGTATCAACGTGCAAAAAATGTACAAAAGCCACATGACAAGTGCATAATCATCGCTTCCACAGAATTATGTAAAAAAATGTGAAGCTTCGTCGCATGAACCTCGTTCTGAGATCGTCACGTGACATGTATTGCATTGTTGGATGTCATCGGCCATTTTGAGAAGATACGAAAATAAGCGGTGAATTTACTTCGAAAAGATAGATGTAAATAACGAAAACAACAACAATACAGAAAAAGACAAAAATCCAAAGGTCTTTTGGTTGATTGGCTGTTTGTTTGTTTTGGGGGTCAGATGCTTAGTTTTTACATAGATACAGAGGGGAAAGGTCGCTGGTTTTGTTTGTTTGGTTGTTTTGTTTTGGGGGGGTAGAATGTTCAGTTTCCATGTTGATACAGAGGGGAGAGACTGACTTCCTGGACGCTCCCATTATTATCCTTTCTCGAAATCCTGTTCGCCCGCTCAAGTCGCTAACCACTTACGGGCAGCACAGTCACTGTACGTGGCCTGGGCATCGTTCAGCTGTCTGCACGTGACCTTTGCCCTCACAGCGACCCTCGTGAATGTGCTTCAAGCTTGGCTGTTGGACGGCTAGCAACAAACAAGTTAGGGGTACTCTTGTTTTAGTAATGAGACAATTACACGCCTGTAACTCCAAATGAATGCTGTTTAGGACACTAAACCGCCTGGAGCAAATGCCAGCACACAGAACAAGCAAGGGAGACATCCCACAAAAAGGGTGTTCTGAGCTTTGCCCACACACCCTCTTCACGACACTCGTACACAGCAACAACAACCGGAGAAGAGAACAAACACAATTAATTAACATTCACCCAGGACTGGCACAGCCTTTTAGGATCTTGAATATAGTCAACGAGGACACACAGACGAACAGAACCAAACACAGGTCATCTCGTTTTATTAGCATGAAAGGACAACTTCAATGAGGCAGGGACAATGAACAGAAAATAGCAAACAAGTTTTTAATTCCCTATTTTTCCCTGAAAAAAAAGTTTCAGTTTTCGCTGAAAATCCGCGAAAGAATGAGTCTGCTTATCTTATCAGCCCGTTCACGTCTTCTAACTGAAATTACCTCCTATAATTCTGTGGCATCGAAAACCTCGCAAGCTTCAGGAGAGTAATTTACATCAGCATGACTACGAAAAGTTTATTTTGGTTTGTGTGCAGAAATTAGCGATTTACTTTTTCTCGTCGCAATCAAAACCAAAATAAAACATTTATTAAAAGGCTACCTCACCAGATCGACCAAGCGTTCGTCATAAAAACTCCTCTAGTTAATAACGCAAAGATCTTACCATCACAATACTGCGGTATTTTTCCTTGTGACGGCAAGATATCTGGAAATAAAATGTTACCATTTCTATTAGAAAATAAACTATTGACTGCTAGCGCCATAGTACAGTGCTCAATGAGGCACCGAAGTGTTATAGTAATGGAATGAGGCAGACAGATCAGGTCATCAGAAAGGGACTGTAATAATCTGGTCTGCTTCTTCTTCGTACACTCAGACAGGAACCCCAGAGGCTCTGACGAAGGCTGCTGTACGGAGGAGCCCTACAGAGCTTCTCCCTCGTCGATTGCATCAGCAGGCCAGGTCTCTGCTCTTAGTTGCTGATGTGTGGGACAGTCCTGCAGGAAGTGTTCCACTGTCATTGGGGCTGTGCTGCATGGGCACCCTGAAGACTCGCCCATGTGGAATTTTATTCAACACATGATTACTAAACTTGTGATCGTGTGGAGTCGGGCAGATTAAACCATCGTTGATGAACAGTTGAATCTTTACAATGGGACAGGGTAGTCATATCAGGTCATCAATGAAGGACTGTAATATTCTTGTGTGGAAGGGGGCAGACTGATCAGGTCATGCGTTAAGGATTGTAACATCCTCGTCATAGATTGGGGCAGACAGTTCGATTCATCTGTTGGGGATTGTACCATTCTCGTTATAGTTTGAGGCCGACAGATCAGACCAACAGCTGTCACTGTCATCTAAATCTTACACACAGGACACGGCCACATTCAGATACGCTAGTTATACTGTACAACATCGCCCTCTGGGTTTCCTCATAACGAATTGACATTGACTGCTCCTCGCAGATCGCCCGTGCTGGCGCTGCGGCTGGACAGGCCTGATTGTGGCTGTGGACGGGTAACCCAGATGACAGGCCTGATTGTGGCTGTGGACAGAGAACGTGATGACAGGCCTGATTGTGGCTGTGGACAGAGAACGTGATGACAGGTCTGATTGTGGCTGTGGACAGAGAACGTGGTGACAGGCCTGATTGTGGCTGTGGACGGGGAGCACAGAAGACAGGTCTGGGGGCCATACGACTGAGGTGGCACAGATATACAGCAGACAAAAAAAAAAAAAAAAAAAAAAAAAAAAAAAAAAAAAAAAAAAAAAAAAAATACCAGAAAGCACAGATTGTAATTACTCTCCTTAAAATCATCTCTCACTAACCTGCTTTCAGTAAACCTGACGTCGAGGATTGAAAACAAACAAACAAACAAACAAATGAAAACAAGACAGAACACACACACACACACACACACACACACACACACACACACACACACACACACACACACACACACACACACACACACACACACACACACACACACACACACACACACAATAAATCTGAAAAAAAAAAAAAGAGAAAAAGAATACATGATCACGGAGTATCCAAACAGCTCAAAAGATAGACGTCACCTGCTAAAGATTGCAATTTGGGCGCCCAGCAAGAACAACAAGAAACCAGTGATATGTCGAAACCCACCACAACGCCTTGCCTTTCTAGTGGTATACACGTAAAGTCAGGTAGGTTCCCTCTCCCTCACCCTCGGAGCATGTTCATCCCCCCCGTCTGCCTCATCACCCCCAGGTATCCGGCCAGCGGTCAGCTAGAAACCCGGACGCACTACGTCCTAAGTCACTATCCTAAGCCCCCCCTCCCCCCCCCCCCCCCCCCCCCCCCCCCCCCCCCCCCCCTGGAGCCCAGTCATGGGTCACGGACGTCCTCCAGCTGAGTGGTCTCCATCTCCAGAACGTCCACCAGAGAGGGACTGTCTGCTGTCGACCCGGGTCCGGTGCATCGGGTGGTAGCCTCCCCTGCACACCCGCCGCACCCCCTGCTGCGGAACAGGACGAGGAGCGCGCACAGTAGCAAGGACGCACCGACCACAGAGGCCACCAGCACGCCCACCTGCAGCCTGGTGTCGGGGCTGTGGCTGGAGCACAGTTCTTCGGCAGTCAGGGACAGCAGGCACCGGCCTTGAAAGCGTGCAGGACTACGACAAGCCACCCTCTGTGTCACAGTCTCTGCCGTGAAGCCCACCTGCTCTTCCATGCTGGGTTTGTCACACATGTATTCGATACGCGTGTTGCGCGCTTTCTTTGAAAACGCCATTTTAGGACGAGCGTACAACACCGTCAACATCCAGGCGGCGCTGCAGTCACAGTGGAGGGGGGTTCCCCCTCAGGTCCAGCACGTCGATGTTCTGCCAGTCCGCCAGCCCTCTTGGGACCGCCTCCAGGTTGTTGTTGGATAAATCCAGGTACCTCAAACTGCTCAAGTTCCCGAAGGCGCCGTCGCTGATGTTGTTCAACAGTCTGTTGTTGGCGATGGTGAGGTACCTCAGGCTGTTCAGGCCGAAGAAGGCGTTCTCCTCCAGCCTGTACAACCTGGGCAAGGCGTCCAGCGTCAGGTTCACCAGGTGGTACAGCGGGGCGAACGAAGAGTTTCTGATCACGGGGATCAGCGTCTGACTGAGGTCCAAGCTCTTCAGGCGGGGGAAAGTCTTCAGGGCAGCCACGGGCACCTCTTTGATGCCAGTTCCCCGGAGGGACAACACGTCCAGAAAACTCAGCACGGGTGTTTGAGTCTCTCACAAAATTCTCGGCTAGAAGATGACCCACCATCTTGTTGTTGGCCAGAGACAGGTGACTCAAGCGTTCCAGGTGCTTAAAGGCGAAAATCTGTATCACCTGGATGTTGCAATCGTCCAGCATCAGTGTCTCCAGGGAATACAGCGGTTTGAACTGGTTCTCACGGAGCTCCATCAACTTGTTCCCCGACAAAATCAACGCCTGCAGACGGTGCAGCCCCACGAAGGCTTCGTCCACGATGTGCTCGATCTCATTGGAAGCC
>JADBJO010006548.1:0-12500 GCA_016801955.1 Conus betulinus
TTCCTAAGGCCAAAATCCACCTCTTCATTTTTGGTGCTTCACACTGTCTTCATTTGCCATTTGCCAAAAAAAAAAAAAAGACGAAAAAACAAAAACGACAACAAAAAAAACCCCCTAAAAACAATATTTTCCACTACTAGTTTTTTTTTCTGTTGTTTTTTCTTATCTTTTTTTTCAACCAGTCCCTTACACACCATGCATAGTCTGTTTGTTCATTTACAAATGGACACGCTATTGCAGATTTGAATGATTTTAATGTTTCGGTGTTTGATACAAAGTGTCTGGGTCTGGTAGTGTCCTAATGTGTGGTGAAACTGGCACACTCACTCTGACAATGTGTTGCTTGTACAAAGAGAACAGACTTTATTATTTTCTTTCATTTCAGTTTTTCTCAGTAATGAGAGAGATGGAGAATCTGTTATCTGCTAGCTTCATTTTGTGTTACACACACACACACACACACACGAAAAATAAATAATTGTGATCACACATTTCCAGCCCACAGGACATCAGATAGGTTTTGAAATCATTTTTCATCCAAATTGGATAAGATTAACATAACAATAATGACAAAAATTTTGCTCCCAAACATATAGAACAAGGTTCACAGAAATTGGTACACGAGCACATATACTGCACACATAGATATGAAGAAAACATGTTTATCACCCATGGACTCTCTTTACGACAGGGTATGTTGCTGTAATATTTGCAATGGTCTACCCAGGAAAGGCATAACTCATACAGTGGTACAAAGTTCACACCAGAATCTGGCATAAAGGATAGTCTCATTCATACCAAACACACACACACACACACACACACACACACACACACACACACACACACACACACACACACACACTCTGCACGTGCAAGCACACATGAATGTCCAAACACAGACAAAGCAAAAACAACCTATCTGTCAAGGAGTAATCACATCATGCTGCTTCACTGTAATATTTGCAATGGCGTGTCAGTGATAGGCCCTTGCAGATATTTGACAGTAAATCCATTCATCTTTGAAATAAAGACCAAATTAACACCAGTTGTTGAAATGGAAAAAAAAAAGATAGCCGAGATGACACATTTCCAGCCCACACAACATCGACAGACATGTTTTAGAAATCCATTTCTTCAACATTTGATACAACTGACACAACAAAAAACGGTCAACAATCCCACTCACACCACACATACAGAACAAGGTTCGCACAGACACGTACACTAGCACATATAATGCACACATTGATATGAAGAAAACATGCTTATCATGGACTCTTTAAAACAGGCTATGTTGCTGTCATATTTGCAATGGCGTACCAAGGATAGGCCATTGCAAAGATGAGACAGCAGCATAGCTCATATAGTGGCAGAAAGATAACTAAAGTATCTGGCATTAAGGATAAGCAAATACAAATTGTCATTAGGACTAGTAACCAAACCATCCCTCTGAAAGAACAAGTCTCATTCATACCGAATACATGGAGATACACACACACATCCACACCCACTCACACCCACCCTGTTACGGATGGTGTGCGGTGCGTGTTTGCTGTCTGACTCTCGCTCAAAAGTTCGGATGCGTGTAATGATTATTCCCTACACACACCACACACCATACGCACATGGATAGCCAGGCAACACGCGAGTTAGATTTTTTTCTTTATAATTATGCTGCCGGAACCATCAAAATATACATTCATGTGAATTGGTACAAATCAATACATATCACTTCATAGCATATAGATCAAGATATCAATGCATAGGAACTTCAATCATCAGATATCAGCGTATCATATTACATATCTTGATATCACTCACAGATCTCACCGGCGCCGTCCACAGTCTCACATATACAGTCAACACACACTCGGTTCCACAGTACCCAAGCCACAGTCTACAGCACTAAAAGTAGACGAAGAAGGGTAACCAAGGTCATCACATGATAAGCACAGCCGTTCACAAACACAAGCGATGAAGAAGAATAAACGGTCTCCACACAACAAGCACAATAAATCACGTCGAACTATCAGAAGAACCGCGCAGATTCACATTCACAAAGCACTGTAATCCATAGAAGAACCGCAGATCCACAAAGCACAGCAATCCATAGAAAGAAGAACCGCAGATTCATAAAGCACAGTAATCCACAGAAGAAGAACCTCAGATTCACAAGGCACAGTAAACCATTGAAAACCCGCAGATTCACAGGCACAGCAATCAATATTGAATCCCCGGAGAGCACGATTTCAGCAAAGTCCCATAGAACACAATAAACTTCGATTCGACGTGTAGTTGATCTAAAACAAAAATTAATAAACTTCTCTGTGTATTGATATTTCAATGTTCACAACAATAAACTCAGCCCACCGACATACATGAGGTGGTACAATTAGAGCACAAAAATATTCTTGCAGGAGTTTTTTAGTCACTCTCGGCGACACAGCATTCACAACAATTTTATAACAAATAAATTTCCAGGTACATATTTCGCTGGTACCGTCATCAGAAGTATCACACATACACAGTGAACATTGACGCACTACTGACTTGAAAGTCAGCCTCTCCACTTAGTATCACTACGGAAAAAAACGACGATTAAAACAAAATGAAATAGGCTGAATACCAAACCCTCGGCCGTGAGGCCTAGTTCTTGCTCTGCCCTCTCTTCAAAAAAAAAAAAAAAAAAAAAAAAAAATCGTCAAGTAGTTACCTATATCATTTCAAGTTGACGTCATAATTTACGTTGATGTCACAAACACAACCCACCCCCCCCCCCCCCCCCCCCCCCCCCCCACACACACACACACACACACACACGCGCACACACATACGTCTGCACGTGCTGATTTACAGTCATGCGCTACCAAACGCGGACCAGACAAAAACAACCTATTTTGTTTGGGAGTAGTAACAGCATCTTGTTTTACTGTAATATTTGCAAAGGCGTATCACTATAGGCCTTTGCAGATATTTGACAGTAAAACCAGTAATCTTTTAAATAAAGACCAAACTGACACCAGACATTAAAAGTAAACAAATGATATTTGAGATCACACATTTCTAGCCACACAGAACATCAGATATGTTTTGGAAATCAAATTTCTTCCAAATTGGATAAGATTAACATACCAATAAGGACAACAACCTCGCTCACACCAAACATATAGAACAGAACAAGCTGGTACACGACTGGTATACGAGCACATATATGCAAGAAACAGATATATGAAGAAAACATGGACTCTTTACGACAGGGTATGTTGCTGTAATATTTGCAATGGCCTATCAAGGAAAGGCGTAAGTCATACAGTGGTACAAAGTCAGACCAGTATCTGGCATTAAGGATAGTCTCATTCATACTACACACACACACACACACACACACACACACCTCTGCACGTGCAGATAAACACACACAGAAATGTCCAAATACAGACAAAGCAAAAACAACCTATCTGTCAAGGAGTACTCACAGCATGCTGCTTTACTGTAATATTTGCAATGGCGTGTCAGTGATAGGCCCTTGCAGATATTTGACACTAAGTCCATTCATCTTGAAATAAAGACCACATAACAACACCAGTCGATGCCATGTGAATGAAATGACAGTTGAGATGACACATTTCCAGCCCACAGGACATCGACAGATATGTTTTAGAAATCCATTTCTTCAACATTTGATACAACTGACACAACAAAATGGTCAACAATCCCACTCACACCACATACACAGCACAAGGTTCGCACAGACACGTACACTACTAGCACATATAATGCACACATTGATATGAAGAAAACATGCTTATCATGGACTCTTTAAAACAGGCTATGTTGCTGTCATATTTGCAATGGCGTACCAAGGATAGGCCATTGCAAAGATGAGACAGCAGCATAGCTCATATAGTGGCACAAAGATTACTAAATTATCTGGCATTAAGGATAAGCAAATACAAATTCTCATTAGGACTAGTAACCTAACCACACATCTGAAAGAGCATTTCTCATTCATACCGAATACATGTAGATACACACATATATCCACACACACATGCAGCCCCCCCTTTTATACACACACACACACACACACACACACACACACACACACACACACACACACACACACACGCGTGCGCATGCGCGCACGCGTGCGCACACACACATGCCTCTCCACATGCTGATTTACATACATGCACTTCCAAACACGGACTGAACGAAAACAACCTATTTGTTCGGGAGTAGTAACAGCATCTTCTTTTACTGTAATATTTCCAAAGGTGTATCAGTGATAGACTTTTTACAGATATTTGACAGTAAAACCAGTAATCATTTAATAAAGACCAAACTGACACCAAACATTAAAAGTAAACAAATATTTTGAGATCACACACTCCCAGCCCACAGGACACCAGATATGTTTTGGAAATCAATTTTCTTCCCCATTTGATAAGATTAAAATAACAATAACGACAACAATCTCGCTCACACACCAAACATATGGAACAAGGTTCACAGAGACTGGTACATGAGCACATATACTGCACACATAGATATGAAGAAAAACATGTTTATCACCCATGGACTCGTCACGACCGAGTATGTTGCTGTAATATTTGCAATGACCTACCAAGGAAAGGCATAACTCATACAGTGGTACAAAGTTCAGGCCAGTATCTGGCATGAAGGATAGTCCGATTCATACTGAACACACACACACACACACACACACACACACACACACACACACACACCTCTGGACGTGCGGATAAGCATACGTGAAAGGCCAAAAACAGACAAAGCAAAAAAACAACCTATTTGTCAAGGAGTAATCACATCAACTTGTTTTACTGTACTATTTGCAATGGCGTGTCAGTGATAGGCCCTTGCATATATTTGACAGTAAATCCATTCATCTTTGAAAGAAAGACCAAATTACACACAGTCGTTGAAATGGGAAGGAAATGAAAGTTGAGATGACACATTCCAGCCCACACAACATCGACAGATATGTTTTAGAAATCCATTTCTTAAACATTTGATACAACTGATAAAAAAAATGGTCAACAATCACACTCACACACACACATACACAGAACATGGTTCGCACAGACACGTACACTAGCACATATAATGCACACATTGATATGAAGAAAACATGCTTATCATGGTCTCTTTAGAACAGGCTATGTTGCTGTCATATTTGCAATGGCGTACCAAGGATAGGCCATTGCAAAGATGAGACAGCAGCATAGCTCGTATAGTGGTACAAAGATTACTAAGATATGGCATTAAGGATAAGCAAATACAAATTGTCATTAGGACTAGTAACCAAACCATCCATCTGAAAGAACAAGTCTCATTCATACCGAATAAATGGAGAAACACACACACACACACACACACACACACACACACACACACACACACACACACACACACTGCGTGTGATTGATTTACAGATATGCACTTCCAAACACAGACCGAACAAAAAAAATCCAATTTGTTTTGGGTAGTAACAGCGTCTTGTTTCACTTAATTTTTGAAAAGGCGTATGAGTGATAGGCCCTTGCAGATATTTGACAGTAACACCAGTAATCTGTTAGATAAAGACCAAACTGGCACCAGACATTGAAAAGTTTTTGTTTTAGTGGCATCAGTTATTGGATCAATGGAGCACCTAAGGTGGTAGTTTTTTTTTTTTTTTTTTTTTTTTTTCGTTTTTTTTTCCCAAGACAAAAGTCCACCTCTTCATGTTTTGGTGCTTCACACTGTCCTCTTCATTTGCCAAAAAAAAAAGACGAAAAAAAACAAACAACAAAAAAAAACCCCTAAAAACATATTTCCACAACTATTTTTTTTTTTTCCCCTTTCTTTTATCTTTTTTTTCAACCAGTCCCTTACACACCATGCATAGTCTGTTTGTTCCTTTACAAATGGACACGTTATTGCAGATTTGAATTATTTTAATGTTTTGGTGTTTGATACAAAGTGTCTGGGTTTGGTAGTGTCCTAAATGTGTGGTGAACTGGCACACTCACTCAGACAATGTGTTGCTTGTACAAAGAGAACAGACTTAATTATTTTCTTTCATTTCAGTTTTTTCTCAAGTAATGGAGAGAGAGATGGAGAATCTGTTATCTGCTAGCTTCATTTTGTGTTACACACACACACACACACACGAAAAATAAATAATTACGATCACACATTTCCAGCCAACAGGACACCAGATAGGTTTTGGAAATCAATTTTCATCCAAATTGGATGAGATTAACATAACAATAATGACAACAATCTTGCTCATACCAAACATATAGAACAAGGTTCACAGAAATTGGTACACGAGCACATATATACTGCACACATAGATATGAAGAAAAAACACATGTTTATCACCCATGGACTCTTTACGACAGGGTATGTTGCTGTAATATTTGCAATGGTCTACCCAGGAAAGGCATAACTCACACAGTTGTACAAAGTTCACACCAGTATCTGGCATTAAGGATAGTCTCATTCATACCGAACACACACACACACACACACACACACACACACACACACACACACACACTGAACATGCAGATAAGCACACATGAATGTCCAAACACACAGACAAGCAAAAACAACCTATCTGCCAAGGAGTAGTCACAGCATGCTGCTTTACTGTAATATCTGCACTGGCGTGTCAGTGATAGGCCCTTGCAGATATTTGACAGTAAATCCATTCATCTTTGAAATAAAGACCAAATTTAACACCAGTCGTTGAAATGGAAAAAAAAAAAAATGATAGTTGAGATGACACATTTCCAGCCCACACAACATCGACAGATATGTTTTAGGAGTCCATTTCTTCAAAATTCGATACAACTGATAGAAAAAAAAAAATGGTCAACAATCCCACTCACACCACATACACAGAACAAGGTTCGCACAGACACGTACACTAGCACATATAGTGCACACTATATGAAGAAAAACATGCCTATCATGGATTCTTTAAAACAGGCTATGTTGCTCTCACATTTGCAATGGCGTACCAAGGATAGGCCATTGCAAAGATGAGACAGCAGCATAGTTCATATAGTGGCACAAAGGTTACTAAAATATCTGGCATTAAGGATAAACAAATACAAATTGTCATTAGGACTAGTAACCAAACCATCCATCTCTGAAAGAACAAGTCTCATCATACCGAACATATGGAGATGCACACACATACATCACACACCCACACCACCCACACACACACACACACCACACCCCCCCCCCCCCCCCCACACACACACACACACACACACACACACACACATGCGTCTGCACGTGCTGATTTACAGTCATGCACTTCCAAACACGGACCAAACAACAAAACCTATTTGTTCGGGAGTAGTAACATCTTGTTTTACTGTAATATTTGCAAAGGTGTATCAGTGATAGGCCCTTGCAGATATTTGACAGTAAAACCAGTAATCTTTTAAATAAAGACCAAACTGACACCAAACATTAAAAGTAAACAAATGATATTTGAGATCACACATTCCTAGCCCACAGGACATCAGATATGTTTTGGAAATCAATTTTCTTCCAAATTTGATAAGATTAACATAACAATAACGACAACAATCTCGCTCACACCAAACATATATAGACAAGGTTCACACAAACAGTGATACACGAGCACATATACTGCACACATAGATATGAAAAAAACATGTTTATCACCCATGGACTCTTACACACAGGGTATGTTGCGTAATGTAATATTTGCAATGGCCTACCAAGGAAAGGCATAACTCATACAGTGGTACAAAGTTCACACCAGTATCTGGCATGAAGGATAGTCCCATTCATACTGACCACACACACACACACACACACACACACACACACACACACACACACACACACACACACACCTCTGCACATGTGCAGATAAGCACATATGAACGTCCAAACACAGACAAAGCAAAAAAAAAACCTATTTGTCAAGGAGTAATCACAGCATACTGCTTTACTGTAATATTTGCAAAGGTGTGTCAGGCCCTTGCACATATTTGGACAGTAAATCGATTCCTCTTTGAAATAAAGACCAAGTTAACACCAGTCATTCAAATGGAAAAAATGATAGTTGAGATCATCACACATTCCAGCCGACAGGAGATCGACAGACATGTTAGAAATCCATTTCTTGAATATTTGATACAACTGATATAACAAAAACGGTCAACAATCCCACTCACACCACACACATACAGAAGGATCGCACAGACACGTACACTAGCACATATCATGCACACACATATATGACGAAAAACATGCTTATCATGGACTCTTTAAAACTGCTATGCTGCTGTCATATTTGCAATGGCGTACCAAGGATAGGCCATTGAACAGATGAGACAGCAGCATAGCTCACACAGTGGCACAAAAATTACTAACGTATCTGGCCTTAAGGATAAGCAAATATGAATTGTCATTATGACTAGTAACCAAACCATCAATCTGAAAGAGCAAGTCTCATTCATACTGAACACACACACACACACACACACACACACACACACACAACACAAGCGCGCGTGCGCGCTCACACCCACGCGCACACACACCCACGCGCACACACACCCACACACACAACCGACAGACAGACAGACAGACAGACAGACACACACACACACACACACACACACACACACACACACACACACACACACACACACACACACACACACACGTCTGTAGTGCTGATTTACAGACATGCACTTCCAGACACGGACGAAACAAAAACAACCTATTTATTGGGGAGTAGTAACAGCATCTTGTTTTACTGTAATATTTGCAAAGGTGTATCAGTGATAGGCCTTGCACATATTTGCCAGTAAAACCAGTAATCTTTTGAATAGAGACCAAACGACACCAGACATTAAAAGTAAACAAATGATATTGGAGATCACTCATTCCTAGCCCACAGACATCAGATATGTTTTGGAAATCAGTTTTCTTCCAAATTTGATAAGATTAACATAACAATAACGACAACAATCTCGCTCACACCAAACATATTGAACAAGGTTCACAGCGACTGGTACATGAGCACATATACTGCACACATAGATATGAAGAAAACATGTTTATCACCCCATGGACTCTTTACGACAAAGGATGTTGCTGTAATATTTGCAATGGCCTACCAAGGAAAGCATAACTCATACAGTGGTACAAAGTTCACACCAGTATCTGGCATGAAGGATAGTCTCATTCATACCGAACACACACACACACACACACACACACACACACACACACACACACACACACATCTGCACGTGCAGATAAGCACACATGAAAGTCCAACCACAGACAAAGCAAAACCAACCTATTTGTCAAGAGTAATCACAGTAAGCTGTTTTTATTGTAATATTTGCAATGACTTGTCAGCGACAGGCCCTTGCAGATATTTGACAGTAAATCCATTAATCTTTGAAATGAAGATCAAATTAACACCAGTCGTTGACATGGGAATGAAATGAGAGTTGAGATCACACATTTCCCAGCCCACAGGACATCGACAGATATGTTTTAGAAATCCATTTCTTCAACATTTGATACAACTGATATAAAAAAAATGATGAACACAGTCCCACTCACACCACATATACAGAACAAGGTTCGCACAGACACGTACACTAGCACATATAATACACACATTGATATGAGAAAACATGCTTATCATGGACTCTTTAAAACAGACTATGCTGCTGTCATATTTGCAATGGCGTACCAAGGATAGGCCATTGCAAAGATGAGACAGCGGCATAGTTCATATAATGGCACAAAGATTATTACTAAAGTATCTGGCATTAAGGATAAGCAAATACAAATTTATCATTAGGACTAGTAATCAAACCACACATCTGAAAGAGCATTTCTCATTCATACCAAATACATGGAGATACACACACATCCACACCACACACACACCCCCCCCCCCTATATACACACACACACACACACACACACACACGCACACGCGCGCGCGCCCGCGTGTGCGCACACACATGCCTCTCCACGTGCTGATTTACATACATGCACTTCCAAACACGGACTAAACAAAAACAACCTATTTGTTCGGGAGTAGTAACAGCATCTTGTTTTACTGTAATATTTGCAAAGGTGTATCAGTGATAGACTTTTACAGATATTTGACAGTAAAACCAGTAATCATTTAAATAAAGACGAAATTGACACCAGACATTAAAAGTAAACAAATGATATTTCAGATCACACACTTCCAGCCCACAGGACACCAGATATGTTTTGGAAATCAATTTTTCTTCCCCATTTGATAATATTAACATAACAATAACGACAACAATCTCGCTCACACCAAATATATAGAGCAAGATTCACAGAGACTGGTACACGAGCACATATACTGCACACATAGATAAGAAGAAAGCATGTTTTTATCACCCATGGACTCTTTACGACAGGATATGTTGCTGTAATATTTGCAATGGCCTACCAAGGAAAGGCATAACTCATACAGTGTACAGAGTTCAGGCCAGTATCTGGCATGATGGACAGTCCGATTCATACTGAACACACACACACACACACACACACACACACCTCTGGACGTGCAGATAAGCACACATGAATGGCCAAAAACAGACAAAGCAAAAACAACAACCTATTTATCAAGAAGTAATCACAGCACCTTGTTTTACTGTAATATTTGCAATGGCGTGTCAGTGATAGGCCCTTGCAGATATTTGACAATAAATCCATTCATCTTTGAAATAAAGACCAAATTAACACCAGTCGTTGAAATGCAAAGGGTATGAGAGTTGAGATGACACATTTCCAGCCCACACGACATCGACAGATATGTTTTAGAAATCCATTTCTTCAACATTTATTACAACTGATATAAAAAAAAAGGTCAACAATCACACTCATACCACATATGCAGAACAAGGCCCAGACAGTCACGTACACTAGCGCATATAATGGACACATTGATATGAAGAAAACATGCTTATCATGGTCTCTTTAGAACAGGCTATGTTGCTGTCATATTTGCAATGGCGTACCAAGGATAGGCCATTGCAAAGATGAGACAGCAGCATAGCTCATATAGTGGCAGAAGGATTACTAAAGTATCTGGCTTTAAGGATGAACAAATACAAATGTTCATTAGGACTAGTAACCAAAGCATCCCTCTGAAAGAACAAGTCTCATTCATACTGAAGACATGGAGATACACACATACATCCACACCCACCCACACCCATACGCAATACCCCCACTTCCGACATACACACACGCGCACACACTTGAGACTGCATGCGCTGATTTACCGTCATGCGCTTCCAAACACAGACCAGACAAAATCAACCTATTTGTTTCGGGAGTAGTAACAGCATCTTGTTTTCTGTAATATTTGCAAAGGTGCATCAGTGATTGGTTCTTGCAATAATTGACAGTAAAAGCAGTAATCTTTTAAATAAAGACCAAACATTCACCAGACATTAAAAGTAAACAAATGATATTTCAGATCACACATTTGTAGCCCACAGGACATCAAATATGTTTTGGAAATCAATTTTCTTCCAATTTGATAAGATTAAAATAACAATAACAACAATCTCGCTCACACCAAACATATAGAACAAGGTTCACAGTGACTGGTACATGAGCACATATACTGCACACATAGATGTGAAGAAAACAAGTTTATCATCCATGGACTCTTTACGACAGGGTATGTTGCTGTAATATTTGCAATGGCCTACCAAGGAAAAGGCATAACTCATACAGTGGTACAAAGTTCACACCAGTATCTGGCATGAAGGATAGTCCCATTCATACCGAACACACACACACACACACACACACACACACACACACACACACACACACACACATCTGCACGTGCAGATAAGCACACATGAATGTCCAACCACAGACAATGCAAAAACAACTATTTGTCAAGGAGTAATCACAGCAAGCTGCTTTACTGTAATATCTGCAATGCCTTGTCAGTGACAGGCCCTTGCAGATATTTGACAGTAAATCCATTCATCTTTGAAATAAAGACCAAATTAACACCAGTCGTTGACATGGAAATAAAATGAGAGTTGAGATCATCACACATCTCCAGCGCGCACACGACATCGACAGATATGTGTTTAGAAATCCATTTCTTCAACATTTGATACAACTGATATAAAAAAAAATGATGAACAATCCCACTCACATCATATATACACAAACAAGGTTCGCACAGACACGTACACTAGCACATATAATACACACACATTGATATGAATAAAACATGCTTATCATGGACTCTTTAAAACAGACTATGTTGCTGTCATATTTGCAATGGCGTACCAAGGAAAGGCCATTGCAAACATGAGACAGCAGCATAGTTCATATAATGGCACAAAGATTACTAAAGTATCTGGCATTAAGGATAAGCAAATACAAATTGT